>LOJH01067843.1:0-10177 GCA_001685095.1 Ellobius talpinus
TCTGGAAGAAGAGTCAGTGCTCTTAACTGCTGAGCCATCTCTCCAGCCCCCAAAACCATAGATCTTAAAGAGAATAAAGGATGGTTTATTTTTAAGCCAAAGTGACAATTGCCTGGGAATACAGATTCAGTTTGCTCCTGTATCAGTTACTTTTCTGTTGCTGTGAGAAAACACCATATCTTATAGAATACAACTTAGAGATGAAGGGACCAGGGCTAGCTGTTTCTTCCAGAGGCCAGTTTGCTAAGACCTCTGTCCCATATTACCCCTCCATTTTATGCTGACTCATGTCTAGCTTCTCGCAGACTCTCAGGAACTATGTCCAGTCTGGTAGCCAATCTGGTCCTACCCTGCCATAAGCAGAAACTTGCTATTTTCAGACCCTGGACACAGCAGACAGACCCCTGACACGGCAACTACAGTTGTTGATCAGATGTCATGTGCCAACCATAAAATGATTCCTGTATCAGTAAGGGTCTATACCCAATCACTTCAAGTACACTTAACCACGGGTGGAATTCCCCTAAGCAGGCTTAAAATTAAGGGGATGCCTCACCCTCCCTTGGAGTTAAAGCCATTTTTGGTAGGCCCCAGCATGCTGATTTTTCTCGAGAATAAAGCTGCTTTCTGCAATTGCATATGGGCTGTCTTCTGGTCATCTGGAGCAATTCTATGAAGAAGAGTTTGCTTTGGCTTACCGTTTCGGAGGGATAAGAGTCCATCATGGTGGAACAGAGATATTGTAACAAGCAACAGGCATGGTGGCAGGAACAGGAAGCTGAGAGATCATATCTGGAACAACAAGCAGAAATCTGAGAAAGAAACCTGGGTGGCAAGGGACTTTCACCTCTCAAAGCTTGCCTGCAGTGATGACTTCTTCCAGCAAAGCCACGCTTCCTAAAGCTTCTCAAACAACAGAAACTGGGGGGCCAAGTGTGCAAATGCCTGAGGCTATGAGGGACATTTCTCAATTAAGCCAACACAGCTACAAAACCCAAGTGCTACCGTGGAAGTGGTTGTGTGAGATTTTATTAGTGATGATGAATCAAATAAAGTCATAAATGCAGGAATTTAGCAAATGTATTGGTGGGGACTGGAGGTAAGCAGGTCACAGCAAAGGAAGTGTTGTCTAAGCTTCCTCTGAGATTGAATATTCCAAGCTCCTTAAGCATGAAGGTCAACATAACATCAGGAAGTCCCTGAAACTGACCAGATTCACTAGACCTATTCCTGCCAGAGTAAACAAAAGAAGCTGAGAGTCTCTCTCTGAAGAGAGAAGCTGAGCAGCAAAGAAGACTCTCACACTAGCAATGCTGCAAAGTAGACCCTGAGACCAGACCAACTGCCTAGAAGAAGCAAAAACAAGCTGAGCTACCTGATAGAGGTTTAGACTAGTTCAGACACCCGAAAAGGACACTCTCCAATAGGTTGAGCTGCCTGTAGGCTGTCCAGCATGCTCCAGGTTCCCAGTTCTGTGAGCTGTCATCCGTGCTGGCTTTGGTGATGCAGCTGTCTTTGAGTCACTTCTGCTTCTACAACACCTCGCCCATACTCCTATAACCCCAATAAAGTTCATCGGTTCCGCAAGTTGGACCTTGGTGGTATCTGTACTTTGCTCTGTTGTGGGTTCCCTATCTGGGGTGAGTAGATAATGTTCAGTCTCCCCAGCAATTTTTTTTGTCACACAACAGCAGTGAAAACTATTACATGTTTCAGAGGCCATGTATTGTCATTCTTAGCTCTTAGACTGGTAGAAACTAATGGTTTGGTAAGAATATATTTTAAAGATTTTTGTTAGGTCGATAAGTGACTTTCAAAAGAATAAAGGGAACTGGAGATGTAACTTGGTTGGTAGAGTGCTTGGCTTAGCATATACAGAATGAGTTCTGTATTCCCTAGCCCTGGATAAACTGAGCATGATGGTGCATACTGTAATCCTACCACGCAATGAAGGGACACTCGCCCACTTGAACATGTGGCTCTGGCAGGCCTTGCCCTTTTCCCCATTCCCTCTGTCTTGGTAAAAACTGTTAGATTGCATTCCTAAAGCTAGCCACTAAGGTCTATTCCCTTATTCCACTTCTTCCTTCTGAGGCTCATTAACAAAGTCCAGCAATCAAAAACCCACTTTGGTTCACCTAACTAATATGCCTAATTAAAACTAAACACTTCACCCTAACATGGAGTTTCCCCTTTCACCTTTATAAACCACCATTTGCCTGTGTTCCATGTCTGTCTCCCTTCTGTCCAGAGGCAGCCCTTTGTCCCTTCAGGACAAATACCCTGTCCCCTTCCCCTTCTCCCTCTATCTCCTTGACCACGGCATCCTAGTCCATTCTAACACAGGCCTCCCTTTTTCCTCCTCTTAAAAATCACACCTGCAAGGGCATTTCCTGCTGTTTTCTGCCTGAGTCAGAAAGCAGCCACTTCAGTTTTTCTTCCCTGCTTAATAAAGGATCTCTGTGAAAACTGGCGTTTGAGGGTGCTTTGTTCTTAATCCTGGGTCCATGGGAAAGCCCCTGATGATCGGGGGAGGACAGGGGGATCTCCTTCGCTCAAGAGATGAAGGCTGGAGGATCAGAAATTTGAGATCAATCTTAGATATTTAGTGAGTTTCAGACAAGCTTGGAATATGTTAGGTCTCAAACAAAACAAAACAAAATGAAACAAAACAAAAAACTGCAGTGTGATTCAAAGGGACTAAACACAGTCTATGATAATTTGGCTTTGACTTGCAATGTTTTTTGTTATTGTTTTGCCTTTTGAGACAGGATCTCTCTATGGAGGTGTAGTCTAGGCTGCCCTCAAACTCTCAGAGACCTGCCTACCTCTGTATCCAGAGTGTCAGGATTATTTCCTAACTGAGCCTCTCTGCTGGCGCAAAGAACTCCAATCAAACCAGATTAGACCAAATCAAAAATGACCACATTTAATGAATGCCGTGCTCTTGGGTGGCAGGGAGCATGGTGGGGTGGGGTGGGGAGGACACCCAAAATCTGAAACCACATATTCCTTCTCTGGGCCGCTACCTAAATACCCTGTGGGAGTGGTCCTAACCCTCCCCTGGTCCTAACCCTCCCCTGGGCCTAGCTTGGAACTTGTAGAATCTTTAACACTGGTGCAGTGTACAAAATGATGTTTCATAATGATATTTTTATACAAGCATATCATGTACTTTAAACATATAGTCACTCCCTCTCCTATTTCCTCCTCCTGCAACAGTCCTTCTTAAATAACAAGTGTTTTCGTCACTGTTCTGAGATTAAATTCATCGATAATGTGGTACCTGGCTTCTGGGAGCCCCAGTGAGCTCCCCTTCTGATATTTTTGTCCTTCTGTAATCCTTCTCCTTGATCGTGGGCTGCACTCATCGACTCAAATCTACGGAACAGAACAGAAATGATGAGATGTCCCTTCCAAAATTAGGTTAAAAAATAAAAACATGGCTTCTTTTTGGGTTCCCTAATTTGTCTGTTCTGAGGGAAACCAGCTGACTGCCATATTGTAGGTTCCCTAAGGAAGGACTGTGTGGTAGTTTGAAAGAAAATGGCCACCAAAGGGAGTGGCATTATTAGGAGYAATGGCCTTGCTGGAGGAAGTGTGTCACTGTGGGGGTGGGCTTTGAGGTTGCATACACTCAGGATACCACCCGTGTGTCAGTTGGCTTTCTGTTGCCTGCAAGATGTAGCACTCTCAGCTCCAGTATCACGTCTGCCTGCACGCTGCCCTGCTCCCCATCAAGATGATAATGGACTGAACCTCTAAAGCTGTAAGTGAACCCCCTCAATTAAATGTTTTTTATAAGAGTTGTCATGGTCATTGTGTCTCTTCACAGCAATAAAACCCATAAGGCAGACTACACGGTAAAGAACTGATGGGTCTCATGGGCAAGCTATAAGAAAGAACAGAGGCCTGTAGACCCACAACCTGAAGGAACTGAATCCTGCTGACAGCCACAGTGGCTGTGGAAATGGATCTGTCCCTCCCAACACCTCAGATATGACTACAGGCCCAGCTAACATGAACTGCAAATGAGCTAGAAACACAAACTAAAACACACCCATATTCCAGCCCCCAAAACATCGTGTTATGTTGTTTAAACTTTGTATTACATTTAATTAATTAATTAATTAGTGTTTCTCTGTGCATGTGCAAACTTGTGGGAGCTGGTTTCTCCTTCTTCTATTTGGAGCCTGGGAATCAAACTCCGGTTGTCCAGCTTAGTGGCAAGAGCCCTTTACCTACTGAGCCACCTCTTCCTCAGTGTTTGTTGTGTCGAGCTAGGTCTTGCTGTAGAGTCCTGGTTTGCCTGGAACTCATGGTGTTCCTCTTGCCTCTGTCTTCTTGGGATTACAGGCACATACCACTATGCCCGAATTTAAAACCATGTTTTGTCACCAAGTTTTACAGTAAATACCAAATACAACTGCCTTCTAATATACTTTGAAACAGAGCCGATGTGGCACATGCTTGTAATCCCACCACTTGAGAGGTAGAGATGGGAAGATCAGGAGTTCAAGGTCATCCTTAACTACATAGTAAGTTTGAGGCCAACATGGGCTACATGAGATTCTATCTCAAAAAACCACACATTTTGTGTGTGTGTGTGACCAGCAACATCAAAACAGTAATTCATGTTTTGATATGTAAATAATAGAGGATACAATAATTCTAGTATTTTTTAAAAAGATTTTATTTTTGAATTTTATGTGTGTGTCTTGTGCACCACTGTATACAGTGCCCTTGGAGGCCAGAAGAAGACCACAGAGCTGGAGTTAGGAGACTGAGGTGAACCTCATTTGGTTGCTGGGAATTGAATCCAGGTCCTCTGCAAGAATGAAAAGTATTTTTAACCACTGAGTCATCTCTGTAACGGAAGCCTAGATTCCTTTTTTGTTGTTGTTTTGAGACAGGGTTTCTCTGGGTAGCTCTGGCTGTCTTGGAACTTACTCTGTAGACCAGACTGACCTCCAACTCAGAGTTCTGTCTACTTCTGTCTCTGCCTCTTGAGTGCTGGGATTAAAGGCCTGCACCACCACACCCAGTCAAGTTTAGGTTTTCAATGCAGGAGCTATGGAGACAAACTGATTCAGGCGTGTATTGATACTTTGTGTTATTAAAGAGGACATTTCCTTTAGTGACATCACTTCCTGAAACAACATAGTTTTTTTTAATTTCTTTTTTAAATGGTTTTCTTTTCCTTTTTTAAAGATTGTTTATTTTTATGTGCATTGCTGGTTTGCCTGCATGTACATCTGTGAGGGTGTCAGAACTGGAGTTACAGACAGTTGTGAGCTGCCATGTGGGTGCTGGGAATTGAACCCAGGACCCCTGGAAGAGCAGCCAGTGCTCTTAACCGCTGAGCCAACTCTCCAGCCCAACAACCTACAGTGTTTACTAATATCTAAACAACAGGAAAGAAATTCCTAAAAAACCAACATCCTCAATGTATATTTATAGGGATAGGTGTTGGCACACAAAAGAGTTCGAAAGTAGCCCAGAATGGAGTATAACAAAGGCTTATTTATTAGGGTAATAAACTCACAGAAACAGTAGTGATCTCCAGTGCTCTGTGTGCACTGGGAACTGGAACGGAATCCAGCAGCCATCTGCATGTATATAGTACATGAGACCATGCCCAAAGTGGGCTGGTATCTGAAAGGCTATTGGCTGAAGGAGTTCCCATAGCAAATAGGAGGATAAGGGGGTCTCATTATGTTACCTAGGCTGGGCACTGCCACTTTCTTGCTTCATTCTCTCCAGTGCTGGGACTATAGATGTCCTCCGTGCTTGGTTTCAAAGTATGTTTAAAGTGGGGAAAATTCGCTCTCTGAATATGTTAAGAGAGAAGTTTGAATGTCAGATTTCCATGGAGCAGGAAATCATGGGCAGCACTGGACGGGTTTATTTTGCTGTTGTCAGGTCGACGAGTCCTACACTAATGGTCATTTTACAAGTCCAGTTCTAGCCTTCCAGTGTGGTTTTCTCTGTCACTGCTCTGAACAAAAAAAGAAATGTACCCTCCCAAAATTCTAAATCCTCTCAGTTTAAGAATATTGTTCCTTTGAGAACTAGAAGTGAAACACAATGCCCTCCTGTAACGCTGTTTGTACATAAAGAGGACTTGCAAATCCTTGAAATGGCTCATGGCTGTACATCCTTTAGTCATGCCAAAGACTCTTGACTGACATTTGGATATAGCACAACTTTGCCTCTGGAATCAGAAGGCATTGATCAGATCCAAAGGAACAAGTTGGAGTGACAAGATATACCTACTAAACTTGTGATGTTATCTCTAATAATTAAAATAATAATAACCCCTTTTTAAAATTTACTTTTTTATATAATTTTTATTGTTTTTATTGGCTATATATTTTTCTCTGCTCCCTCCCACTCTCTCCTATGATCCCCACGCTCCCAATTTACTCAGGAGATCTTGTCTTTTTCTACTTCCTATATAGATTAAATCCATGTATGTCTCTCTTAGGGTCTTCTTTGTTGTCTAGGTTCTCTGGGATTGTGAACTGTAGGATGGTTTTTCTTTGTTTTATGTATAAAAGCCACTTACGAGTAAGTACATATTGTATTTGTCTTTCTGGGTCGGGTTACCTCACTCAATGTGATGTTTTCTAGATCCATCCATTTGCCCACAGATTTCAAGATCCCACCTTTTTTTTCTCATTTTAAAGACTTGGTATCATTATGTAGCCATTGGCTGGACTGGAACTCATGGAGATCTTCCTGCCTCTGCCTCTGGAATTACAGGCATGCATCACTGCATTCAACTCTTTTGTAATTTTAAAATTTTTACTTATTATTGTAGCCAGAGGACAACCTTGCGTAATCAGTTTTCTCACTTTTCATCTTTTCCCCCCAAGACAGGGCCTCTCGGTGTGGCTTTGGGGCCTGTCCTGGAACTAGCTCTTGTAGACCAGGCTGGCCTCGAATTCATGGAGATCCCCCTGCCTCTGCTTCCCGAGTGCTGGGATTAAAGGCGTGCACCAACACCACCCGGCTTCACCTTTCATCTTTTATACAGGTCCTAGGGATTGAACCCGGTCCTGAGGCTTACTCAGCTAGCACTTTTACGGGCTGAACCATCTCTCCGATCCATCCTTTGTAATAATAGTAGCAGTAGTAATAATAATAATAAAGTTATTATATATTTTTAAAGTTATGTATATTAATGGGGGCTGGAGAGACGGCTCTGTGGTTAAGATTCCAGAGACCTGGGTTTGATTCCCAGCATCCACATAGAGCTCACAATCTTTAACCCAGGTCCCCGGGAAATCTGGTGCCCTCTTCTGGCCTCTCTAGCTCTGCACACATACAGGCGAAACACGCGTACACATAAAGATTATATCTAAAAACACTATGACAGATTGCGTGGCTTGTGTACTTGAGTGCATCAGCCCCGGAAGGTAAAATCCATCGTGTTTCTCCGGAGCTGGAATTACAAGCATGTATAAACCTACATGCGTACGTACAAATCTGTCATCTATATTTTCTGAAACGCGGGCTCATGTACCCTAGGCTGCTCTCGAATCCGAGAGCCTCTGGCCTCACCCTCCCGCGTGCAGGACGGCATTCCACGCCTGGCTCCTTACTGTGTAATTCCTCCTTCTGGAGTCTACGCCTACGAGCGCGTCACGGCATTTTAGCCAGTGTGGAGGCCGGGCGGAGAACGAGGCGCGTTCGTGCGGGCGTAGCAACCGCCTGGCCGGAAGTGACGCACTGGATCTTATAAAAGCCGCTAGCGGCCCGCGGGCGGCGTTCAGAAGGCTGGCGGGCAGCTAGGATGGCAGATGAGGAGGAAGACCCCACCGTGAGTGAGCGCCTCTGTCACAGCCTGTGTCCTCACTCCCTTGGGCTCCCTGGCGGAGGCCGTCTGAACCTTGCGTTCCGCAGGGAATCCAGCCGAGAGTGTGGGGGCCCCGCAGTGTTTGCCTCAGATTTACCTTAGTCGTGGGACCGGCAGGACGGGAAGGAGGAGTGGGAAGGGGGCTTCCCCTTGATCTGGGTCTGCCAGACACTTCGAAGACACCAGGAGGGTTATGGGAGATCAGAGCTAATACTGCGGGACCAGCAGCCCAGCTGCTAACAGAACTAGTGAGAAACAGAAAAAAGATGTAAAGCCAGGAAGCTTGAAGTCCAAACTCATTTTTCTCTGAGAAAGTTATTTAACTACAGACATCGGTTTTCTCGTCATGAGATAGGATCAAGCCCCCTTAAGGAAAGTTTTTAGCTCTGTATTGGTAGGTCTTTAGTAGATGTTGATTCCGATGACAGCAGAGAGTAGACTTTAGATCAGTAGCAGGTCTTTTACTGTAGTATTGCCTAGCAGTCTGACAACTTAGTTGGCTGAAAACAAAACCCAGAACCCAAGGTCATTAGAACTTTTACACACATAAGGTGTAGTGTTGTTAGGGGCCATAATAGAAGCCTTTTGGCGTCACTTGAGAATTGGACTAGGTCTTAAGGACCCTTTGCTAAATTCCATGATTCTGTGCTGTTTGGTTCAGCTTATTACTATTGAATATGAAAAAGGGATACTCACTGGGCTTAGGCAAGTGGATCTCTGAGTTCCAGGCAGACAGGGGTACATAGTGAGACCTTATCTCAAAAAAAAGAAAAGAAAAAGAAAAAAAACCTAGAGAGATAGCTTAGTGGTTAAGAACACTTCCTGTCACATCTGGCAATCTACAGTCACCTATAATTACAGCTCTAGTGGACAGGACACCCTATTTTGGCCTCTGGCCACCATTAGGCCCATGGTCAATGTAGGCACACACAATACACATAAATGGCATCTTTCCAAAAACAAAAGATGAAATGAAAATGGTGCTGGGGTGCAGCTCAGTGGTTGGGCATCTGTTTAGACTTGAGCCCTTAGGTTCAATTCATAGCCCACACCAAAGGAGAGAAGGGAAACTAAGTGGACTATCAATTGCAGGACAGTCATTTGATGTGTCTTTATGTATTTTTAAACTTCTAGTTTGAGGAGGAAAATGAAGAAATTGGAGGAGGAGCAGAAGGTGGACAGGGGAAAAGAAAGAGACTTTTCTCCAAAGAATGTAAGTTGTACTTTGTGAAGCTTTTATCGTAGATGGTGAAAGGTTTTGAACACGTCCTTTTAAAGTAGATATATTTTTCTGAATATTCTGCCTAAAGGGACAGTGTTCTCAGACTTCCCTATAAAGTTGCCTGTTTTTATTGTTGTTTTGCTTGTTTTTTTAAAAGACAGTCTATATACCCTTGGCTGGCTACTCTGCTCACCGTGTAGCCCAAACTAGTTTTGGATTGGTAGCAATCCTTCTTCCTGCCTTAGGCTCTCAAGTACTGGACTTACAGGTGTGTACCCCTATGCTCAGCATAACTGTTTTTTGAATCATATGTACTAATTTTCTTTGTGTATGGCATATAAGATGATGAATGTGGTCATGATCACCTTTTGGGGGGCAGGGTTTTATTTTGGTTTTGTTATTTCTTTTGTTTTCTTGAGACGGGTTTTACTGTGTACCCCCCCACTGCCCTGGAACTCGCTCTGTAGACCAGGCTGCCTTCAAACTCAGATCTGTCTGCCTCTGCCTCCTGGGTGCTGAGATTAAAGATGTGGGCCACCACCGCCCAGCTGAAGTAGGGTGTTTTGGTTTTTTTTCTGAGACAGGATTTCCCAGTAGCTAGGGAGCCAGTCCTGGAACTTGCTCTATAGACCAGGCTGGCCTTGAACTCACAGAGATCCACCTGCCTCTGCTTCCCAAGTGCTGGGTGGGATTAAAGGTGTGCCCCACCACTGCCCAGCAATGAGGTAGGGTTTTATGTATTCCAATATGGGTCTAAACTTGGTATATTATAATTGAGTATGATTTTGAACTTCTTATTCTTTTTTCTTTTCTTTTTTTGAGACGGGGTTCTCTGTAGCTTTGGATCTTGTCCTAGAACTAGCTCTTGTAGACCAGGATGGCCTCGAACTCAGAGATCCGCCTGTCTCTGCCTCCCAAGTGGATTAGAGGCTTGCACCACCACCACTGCCCCATTAAAGATTTATTTATTTATTTTGTATACAGTGTTTCTGTCTGCGTGCATGCCTGCAGGCCAGAACAAGGCACCAGATCTCATTATCGATAGTTGTGAACCACCATGTGGTTGCTGGGAATTGAACTCAGGACCTCTGGAA
>LOJH01067845.1:0-10177 GCA_001685095.1 Ellobius talpinus
AGGAGGAGGAGGAGGAGGAGGAGATGAATAGAGTGGAGTCGGCTACAGGGCAAAATTTCTGTGAAGAGTGAGCAAAGCTATTAAAAACTGAGCTTTTCTTCACAACTCAATGCTCTGTGTGATATTGACTGGATCTTTCTCTTTTGTCCTGGCTGCTAAACCCTGGGAATAAAAGGGCAGCATAGACTCCCCATAGATGAGATGGAATTATAATAAAATATTGTGGCTCAGGGTCCTCAGAAGTGGCTTTAGCTGCACTTAACTGGCATTCGAAGTCCCACCCACTCTCCTCCAGCAGCACTAGGCTGGAAGGACAGACCCCTTCACTGAAGCAGTCAGCCTCTGTGGATGTGAGCTGACGTCATGAGTCATGAGCTTACCTAACTCCCACACTCTTTTCTCAGGGTGCTACTGACTTTCCCTACAGTATCAAACTTTTCCAAATTAGGAAAATAAGACAGAAAACTCTAATGCTTTCCTCAATGTCACAAAAATGGTAGTTTCTGGAACAAAGAACTTACAGCTAGCTCTGTATGTTTACAGAGCTCCTCTTTTTCAATACAGCTTGATATTAGGAGTGCTTATCACATGCAGAATGGGGAGATTGTAGGCTTGCTGGTTACCAGATGCAGGTTGTAAAATTTACTTGTATCTCGTTTGGCCCCGTGACCTGAGTGAACCACTCAAGCTCTCTAAGCCTCAGGTTCTTCCTCCATCATACAAAAGGCAAGACTGTTCCATACGGTGTTTGGATAATGTGCATTTTATCCAATGTGAATATGACATGCACATCGTAGAGATATAAAAATAATGATGATGTTCCTATAAAAGTGTCCCAGTAACATAAGTAGCTCACATGGGACGACTGTTGGGGTTTTAACAAATTTGATGGGCAGCTGGGTTGGATAGAGTGAATGGCAGTCATAAAATGTCAGTTTATTGTCTTGCATTGGGTGGGAAATACAGTCCCCTCCACCACCCTGCTTTGTACTTGCTGGTGGAAAGAGACCTTTAGGCTAAAGGGATTAATCATCAGCTTTAATGCTATGTCAGGAGGGTGAGCCTATGGTCTTGAGTACCTTTGATCTCTCTCAGGTGCTGGGAACACAGCAAGCAGGCAACAATAACACCTTTGTGAGGTCTAGGAGAGGCACAGGTCTCAGGAAGCACGCCCAGAGAAGCTGAAGGACCCCTTTGTTGTGATTCTGGCAAATAAAGCCACCAACTGTCAGGGAACATTCACCAACAGAACACAGGTACCAAAGGGACCCTGGTTTGTCAAGAAGTAGTTTAAACGTGACCTAAAGCATTCACACACACACACACACACACACACACACACACACACACACAATCTGTCATTTCTGATGTTTCCAGGTCAATGAGTAACTGAAGTAGAAATCCCTGGAATATTTTGCACTGATCCAGGTTGCCTCTTTCTGATTCACCACAATGTAACAAATGAATAAATGAATGGCCAAATAATTTCATATAGGTAAATTCTCTGAAGGCCTGCATCTCCACATCCCTGTTACCACCAGGAATGGGGAGAAAGGGCCTGAGGCAGAACACAAGACCCACTAATGGGGCCTTTGATATTTTAGAAGATACAAGTGTGGGCTGCACATTTATCTTCCTTGTGCACAATTTAATTAACAAGGGGGAAACGCTGTTCTTTTTTAACTTTATGAAAGCAGAGCAGCTTGCTCAGAGTTAATCACTCCCAACTCTTCAAAATGCAGGATCTCACACAGCAGAGGTTAGCCAGAGGCCAAGAAGTCACAGGGTCAGGGAACAGATCCTTGCCTCGGCTCCAGCATCCCCTTTTCGGGAGCTGTCAAGTCAGGCCACAGCTCAGCAGCAAGTTCTCCAGTGAACTTGTCCGAAGGGGAGGAGTATTCTCCAGGACAGTTTGGTGGGAGCCTGGAGGTCAGGAACTTTCTGTCACTAAGTGGACACTGAGACTCAACGACGGAGGCTTCTTTTTCTGGTTTACTTCCTATGGGAATTTAGGTAAATACTTAATCTAACAGTGCCTCGTGTCTTTGCTTCTTCATCTGTTTTATGTGGACAGTAGTATCTTCCCATGGCAGTGTAGAGAGTTAAGTCGGGTCACCTTTATGAACAGGTTGGTACCTGACACAAAATAGCAGCTCTAGGGTTGCTATTTAAGATGGTATATTAGGGTTAGAGCATAATCATATGGTAACCACTTAGAATTGAAGGTATCAGAAGAAATTCCTCTTTAGTTTAACATAGGAAATGCTTAGGGATATGTGTTCATAATATTAGTAAGCATACACATCCCCAGGTTCTATCAGCTGGGAGGGCAGGAAATTGT
Source organism: Ellobius talpinus (assembly GCA_001685095.1). Lineage (NCBI taxonomy): Eukaryota > Metazoa > Chordata > Mammalia > Rodentia > Cricetidae > Ellobius > Ellobius talpinus. The sequence continues at coordinate 2,342 of LOJH01067845.1, forward strand.
ACAGATATAATGAAAGATGTGGGGCCAAGTATTCTAAAAGAAAGGGGGTATGTTTCACTAATAGTTCTTGGATGTTGCGGGTGTAGTGATGACATTGGATTTTGTTAGGAGCCCATGGCTTCATGGCAAGAGTGCTGACCAGCAGGAGAGAATAAAGCCAGAGACAGTGAGCATCCACTCTGTACTCTCTTCTCTCCTCCATTGAGACAGATCTTTAGAAGATTCCATCTCTGTCCCTGCCACCACCGTGCCCTTCCCCTGTGCCCTCAGAAGGAGGGCCTGATCTCCTTCCCCACGGCTCTAGAACACATTGAGAAGCATGTGGATTGCCTATAGTCTGCCCTCTATGCTATTGGGAAAGACAGATGGAACCCATGGCTCTGCCGATTCTGGGCTGCCCTCAGTCGCACTATGTGGCTAGAGCTGCGGTCCTTGGGTAGTGTCACTAATGACTCGCTGAAGCTGTCTCAACCCATCTGAGAAAAATCCTCTCCACGCTCCCAAAGGAAAGGGTGACTGGGTCTAGCTAGGGGTGCAAAGGATGTGCAGCACCTGCCAGGGAAAAGGGAAATGCCCATTGAACCACAGTGAGGGCTTGGAAGGTAGTAAAGTAAAGGGCTTGAGTCAGTAAAGTGTCTGCCTCCCCAGCATCAAAATCTTGAGTTCAGTCTCCAGAACCCATGTGAAAATACCAGGCCTGGTAGAGTATGCTTCTAATCCAAGCAGAGGGAAAGCAGAGACGGGGGATCAATGGGTTCCCTGGCCAACCAGCCTAAACTTATTGGTAAGCTCTAGACCAATTGAGAGATCTTGTCTCACAGGAGGTGTACGATGTTTCTGAAGCTAAATCCTGAGGTTGTCCTCTGACCTCCAGGAACGCAGGCATACTTGTATAGTATGTAACACCCCCACCTCCACTACCCCAGAAAGAGAGAGAGAGCGAAAGAGAGAACTAGAGAGAGAACCTTATACACACATGCCTTTTAAAAGCCACAGTGATGAGATTCTTGGCATGCTGACTGGAATGGTGAGCATGTGGGGAGCTAGGAATCACACACCGCTGCTACAATAGTGAAAAGCACAGCTGATTTGGAAAACGTTTTATCCGTCTCTTAACCAGGTCTGTCTGCAGTGATAGAATCCAGCCGTTTCATTCCTGTGAAAGCTGGGCTGGGCTGTCTAGCATTGTGAATCTGGAAGCCCACCAGGAACACAGCAGGTAGAAGGTCAGAAACAAAAGCCTTGCGAGACTCTGCCTGGCATCTAGCCTGAGCCTTTCATCAAAAGACTCTAGTTTGCCCTAGCGAACTGTAAAAGTGGTGAGGGGAAAAACAGGACAGCCATAGTCAGTTCCCTCTTGAGGAGCCCTGAGTTTTTGGGGAGTTGGGTGATAGATGTATTTTCCTGGCAAGGGCACAGGGAAAACAGGAGAGGGTAGAATGTTCTAGAGGATGCTCTTGATGGAGTGATGCTAACAACAAATACTTTTTGCATTTTCTAATAGCCTTTGAGGATATCCTCGTCATAACTTCATGCATCTATCAACGTTATCCTACCAGCACACAAGGAATGATCTGAAGCTCAGGGAGAGAAGCTAACTATCAAGGTCATACACAAATACCTAGGTTTGCAATTCCAACTGTGGGATTCCAGAGCTCCTCTGGGCCCTTAGCAGAGATTGGAGACACAGGCTGGATGATGTCTCTGCATACATGTGTTTTGTGGAAGAGAGGCAAGAGTATATCGAGGCATATCTTTTCCAAAGGCTGATGGGAACTGCAGAGTTGGGCCTGGACCATACTCTACCACAATATCCATTTGCCCTTCTTGACAGCCTTCTAAATCACTGCCATTCAGGAGGCCACTAGCATAAAAATAAACAGCATCACTTGTCACCGTCCTCCCCTGGGAAGACAACATTTCTAAGACTCTATTTAATCTTCCTTCTTCCCCTGCTATTTTGTGGTCACGTACTAAATCTGGCAATTTGAAAACACACCACCAACTTCCCAACTCATGAAAATGTTTTTTGTGGAACAGCATGAAATGCAAAACACATTGATTTCTTTCCCTTTTTCTATTTAGTGGGTTAATGGCCCTATGGCTGCTGAGGGAGTAAATAGCAGTGATGGAAGGGTTTGTGCCTTTCCATGGCTCAGTGGGCTGGACTTGATGCTGAAGACAGTCACTATGGAGTCTGCAGAGCACTGTGCAAGATAAAGTCCTGCAACATACATGAAGTCCCTGGATCACATGTGGCTTCAACTGAGTATTTAGTAATATGCCTTGTTACACCTTTTTTAAAAGTCTCTTCTTCCACTCAGTTGAAGTGCATAAGCTCCTATTGCCTATTATTTTACATGTTGAGTCAATATTCACACCTTTTATTTTTTGCTATAAGAATCAGCTTGTCTACTTTTCCTCTTAGCCAGTGTTTAGAGTCCCAGAAGAAATATCATCTAAGAGACCAAAGGTCCAAACAAAAATTAGGCTTTTGAGCAAATGGCTGAAAATTCCTTCTTAGAGGAACTCCTGCCAATAGGACAGACAGTTCAAATGGGAATGTTGAGTGGATATTTTGGCTATGGTCCTAAGGATTTAGTATATCTTCCCCTTAAAAGAGCTGTCTTAAGTCACCAAGAAGTGAAAGTCACTGTGGTACTGTTGTGTATTTTCAAACTCCTGAAGAACTAAGGAAAGTGATGTCAGAGAAAGAGTCACACTCAGTAGCCATTCTTTGGGTTACACTGTGGAATAATGCCAGCATGTGGTCTGTACCCCCTGAGGGTCATGGAAGGATGTCCCCAAACAGTGCATTTCTTGTTAGCTTGCTCCTAGCATTATACTTAACATATAGCAGATGCTTAGTACATGTTAGGTCATTACATGAGCAGACACACCCAGAAAAGTATAAGGCAATAGGCTATAGATGTTTACTGAAGAACAGATCACATCTTACTAGTTGGACGTCTCTGGTATGGTGGGATGACAGGGAGTGCAGCCAATGGAAGCTTCTAGGACATGAAATAGCCAATTCATGGCGAGTAAGGCTTTCTCTTCTCTCCTTGACTACACACTCTCTCAATACAACACAGAAACCTTGGTTGATACAATCCCACGGGAACTGAGCTGTTTGATAAATTATATCTTAAAGCAGGTCAAAAGCAAACATATTAAAGTATCAACCAACTTCAGTTGTGAAAATCTGTTTGATTGGGTTTTCAGTGGTTTTATTTTATATGAAGCCATGTGAAGAATGAGCTCTGTAACTGGAAGGATGTTTTTGAGTGACAGATCTCCTGGCTGGACACTTTCTGACATAGACTGGTCAGGGCTTTCATGACTCATGCTCCTCTCATTTGGCTGCCTGAATGGCCCCAGGTTTCCATGGAACTCCTGGCTGTGTGATTTGCTATAATTTCCAAAGGCATAACTAGACTTTTCTAAAGCTGGGCATGGCCCCTGAGAAGGAAGGGTGAGTCACAAAGGGAATGGGCAGGTATTTTGGGGTACGAATTTATTTTTCTGTGATATGCAAAATTATGCTCTGATCAGCTCATTGAGAAGAGGGCCATGAATACTAAGTCAGATGGCTTTGCTCTTCGTGGAAATCTCTGCACAACTCTGAATCCTTGCTGAGCATAGCAGACCCTGTGATCCCTGCACAACTCTGAATCCTAGCTGAGCATAGCAGACCCTATGATCCCTGCACAACTCTGAATCCTAGCTGAGCATAGCAGACCCTATGATCTCTCTGCCCAACTTTCACTCATTCCTGGTATCCCGCAGCTTTTATTCTGTATTCTGTCAGGTGTACCCATATACTCTTAGCTAAATTCATTGGGCCAGGTATGTTTAAACATAAAGAACTATGAAGTTTATTTAACAACTATTGTGTACTACCAGATAAATTATTAATTTGATAATTATGATATTTGTAATTTTGTAGATAGGATGACTATACTAGACCTACATTTACTCTTCCTAAAAAGAGAATATACTTTTATCATTTACCGTATCACACACATATTAAGCACTTGCTGTGTTGTTACTCCAGCAAATGTAGTCATCACTGTATTGTGAGACCAGTGTTCATATGAGGAAAATGAAAGTTGGAGAGCTCTGAGATACAGGAAGAGGAATAACTGAGGTAAAACTATGGTATCGGAATCCAAGGGTCACAACACTGGTTGATAGTATGTGTTTGCCACCAAAGTTCTAGCCCAGCTGTCACCTCCATGAATCCTTTTTTCCCTTCTTGTGCCATCTGTAGTTCACTACACCTCCTATTGTCCAGCAGAGCTCAGTTGTGCTGTTTCTCATTCCATCTATTCGCATCAAACCTGAATCCCTTAACACTTGGGAAATGTCAACTTCAGTGGTCTGTTCTTGGGGCATAGGTAAAATTTAACACATGGCTTAAAAATCATAAACCCAAGGCAGATGTTAATAGATAATTTCTATCCCTAGTGAAATGGGTAGCAAGCATCAAATCACTAGCTTAGGGATGTAAAATCTAGGACTAAGAAAGAAAAAAAACTTGAAAAAAATGGTACCTAGATTTATGCATTTTATTCTTGTTACAGTGATTGTTGAGACAGGTTCTCACTATGTAGCCCTGGTTAACCTGGAGCTCACTGTGTGGATCAGGCTAGCCTCAAACTCACAAATGTCTTACTTTTTCAGTCTCCCAAGTACTGGCATTAAAGGCTTCGGGCACTGTTCATTTTTGTAAAGAGGAAGAATTTGTTGGATAACAGGTCAAAGACAAGGGGTACACTTATATTTAACAATGATAGCTAGAATGTATTGGATACTTATGTGCCAGTTTCTTTCCTAGGCAATCTGTATATAGAATTTCTAATTATAACAACTATATTATAGTCATTTTATAGTTCTGAACTGGACAGAACATTCACAACTATGTAATAAAGATTTATAAAGATTTAATTGCCATATTTTTCATTAGAATAAATGATAATGTTAATATATTCAAATTAGACAGAAGTTAAAGTCTTAATTGGGGTTCATATAAAATAATAAGTAGATTACATCTCTCCATCTATATGTGATGAAAGTGATATCAGAGAGGCTATAAGGTGTATGTGGTCTTTTACATAAATTATTTAAAAGCCACCCTGGTCCTGGATGAATATTTTATGACTGTCCCTGGGACTAGTTTGGCCTATGGGGTATGCTCTTAAAAAAAATCTCCCAGAACCTGAAAGGAACCAGATAATTCATAGAGAGAAAGCAGACGCCATGAATAAGACCCCGGTGATGAAGAATGGACTTGATCTTGGTGGTTGTTCAGCTCTTCTTGTTTATGGGGTTTCCTCTTATAAAGAACTGACTTTTTCTTAGTGCTTTTCAGCGTGTGAAATGGGTAAGGAATTCGGAGTACAGAATGTGGGAGGACAGTCAGAACATGTGATGTTTTCTTTTCCTTTATTCCTTTCCTTTCCCCAATGAAAGCTCAAAGCGATTGAATGATTTCCTCAGTGTCCCACAGCTGATCAGTGCAAGGGTAACGCGTTGGGCTCCCACCTGAGCAAACCCCTGAGCTACTTCAGTGGCTTCCTTAGTTCCTTCTTCATCGTTTGCTCAGATGTCAAGGATCCCACAGTGGGTCAGCGTCTGCTTTGTTACAGGAAGGACTCCACGTTACATGTCACCAACCGTTAATTTTCTCCAACCTCTCCATTGAGCTGAAAGCCCTTGCAACTCAGTGTGCAAAGAACAGACCCGAGAAGCCCCAGCCCAAACCATGAGGGCTGATTTAGCAAGGTTTTCTGGGAAGCAGTAGATAAGAATCTGTTTCCTTTTACTTTATTTATTTACTTATTAGTGCCAGGCTAATACCCGGGGCTTTGTGTATGGTCAGCATGTGCTTCACCAGGGAGGCGTGCCATGAGCCGCAGAATCTCTAATTGTAATGTGACACAGGCTCTTCTAATAGAGATTTTAAAAGACCCGCAGAAAGTGTCATCAGAGGACAATTGTATCTTTCCACAACTGTTTTCTCAGTCACTAGCAATGGACCCTTTACATTGATGAGAGCCTAGATGTATGCTAGATGGTTATGAGAGTGAAGTAAACTATTAAAATATGAATAATATCTAGCTGGAATACCAATCCCTGATGGATTTGGGGGCACACCACAGCAGTCTCTCAAATCTCTATCCTTTCAAAGAAGATGTCCTCTGGTAGGCTCAGGTCCAGCTGTTCTGAGGAGCCATGACAGAGAATCTGGTAAAATCTGCTAACAATTAGAGACCGTGGAATTTTTATGTTCTCTTGAAGACTGAGAGAGCCTGTTTGTATCTTTCAAAAGACAAACCCAGAAACCAGAGTGCAGATGCACCAGGGCACAACAGGAAACCGCAAAAGCCTAAGATCTTTCCATGTAAATAAGGAGCTGGAGTTTCCTTTTGAACCCACAGTGCTGAGTGGAGGACAGTGCTTCGTCCAGATTTTTGCCCTGCCTGGCTTTGAGCCTGAGCACAGTTAAAAAGCCATGCCACAGGATAAAACACACACACACACACACACACAAANAAAAAAAACACTTAAAAATGTTTGGTTTGATCAGGACTTCAACAAGCTTCTTCTGTGTTGGTGAATAATTTGGGGACACAGGTGCAGTTTGTACTCGAAAGGATTAATTGCTCTCCCTTGTTCTCCTTGTAGTGATATTTGAAACCCCATTTGCCTCCACAAAGTTTATATTAATCCATATATATGCACGGGACAGTTCTCACTGTTAAACCTCTCTCCTATACCCCACCCCGGACCTCTGGTCCAGGAGCAAAGTGAAGAAGCATTAGTAGCAATTAACATACTTTTCCTTTTGTTACCTCGATGTCCGTAACCTGATTTGATCACTCCTATTACACTGGGAAGAAATGTATACCATACAAGTGATCAGGTTTTTGTTTTGTTTTGTTTGTAGTTGAAAATGTGTTAGATAGTAACCATCAATTTTGTGATGAGGAAGGCAGACCTCGTTCCAATATAGAATGCCTGAGCTCCAGAGTACCTTCCTTTGTTCAGCACCTACTGTGAGCCAGACATGGATCACGTAACAATGAGTAGAAGTAGGACCTTGCATCAGTTACCATCCAATGGAATAGATTGATGTCAAGCCAGTAATCAGAGATATATGATTCTAAATTATGAGAAATGCTTTGCTTCCATGCTCTCCCAGAGGAAGTATAAATTACATAATCATGTCAAAAACATTTAAGAATGCAAGTCCCCTACAGTCTACTAATTCCATGTTTAGGTAAGAGCCAGGGGAAACTCTTGCACTACTGTACCAATATAAACCCAGAACCTAGTCCAATGTGTCATGTATCATAATAGCCCCAGCTCAGATTTCCATTAGTAGAGGACTAAACTATTTTATTTATATGCTGTTGTACTTGCTTAATGAAGAAACTGCATTTGGATATAATGGAGACGTTAAGCAATCATAACGTAACACAGAAAAGAAATGAACGAAATAGGTACAGAATTATAACATTCATAGAAATTCTTAAGAAAGTAAAAATAGATGCTAGAACTCAGGAATTTGGGCTGAGCCTGGGAAGATAAAGGGATAACTGCCACCGATATTAAAACTTAGGCTGTGAAAGAGATAAATGCATTCAGGAGTGGTCTAGAGAATCTGCCATTTGTTGGTGACAGTCACATAAGTACTTGTCAGTTTGTAAAATGTCCTGTAAGTTTGATCTTTTCTTCTACATGCAATATGTGTGCTGGAACCACTTTGAGAAGACCCAATGTAGTGATAGGGGAGAGCAGGCCTGCTTTTCGTCCAGCCCAGCTCCTGCA
>LOJH01067847.1:0-10176 GCA_001685095.1 Ellobius talpinus
AATAATAATAATAATAATAATAATAATAAAAATTGCAGTGACAAAGGCTTCCAAGCAGAAAGAGGCCAGATTCTTAGATCAAGGGAAGGATTCTAGGCTAGACATGAAGAACACTTGGAAGAAAACACTTTAGGGAGGGGTGAAACATTAAGATTTTTCTGTTTGAAGGATCATTTCGGACATAGTATAAAGAATGGGTTAATATGGAAGGAACTAACTAAAAGAGATTAGAAGGAACAGTGTTGATTAAGGGAAGATTTTAAAAGAAATCTAAAAGTAGCAATGGATTTGCTATGAATACAATTTCAAGGTGGGATAAGAAAAGCTTATCCTAATGTTGGCTGTAGACGGTAAGTGGGGGATGCTTTGCTGTACGTAGGTATATTGGATAGATGACATCATTGATTCCTGTGACCTATAAGAAGCTGTTCACCGCAGGAACACTTTGGAGTAGGTGCATGAAAAGAGCATTAACTCAATACTAGTCTTTGCTTTTCCCATCAGAGGTCCAGGGGCAATTTTAGGTGAGCAGCTGGCTCTCTGATGTCTGGAACTCAGAGGAAATATCTGGATTTGAGCTTTAAATATGGAGACAGGAACAATCATGTAGGGATGAAATACAGATAGTTACATAGAATCGAACTAAGGCACACCAAAGCATTGAAAGATTGGCTGAAAAGAAATACCCAGAAAGGAACATTAGAGCTCATTCCATGCTATGTGTGTTTCAGCTGTCCTTGGAAATGCCAGTGAGGCTGTTTACCTGGCACTCTTGAAGTAGGGCATATCCAGGGAGTCAGAGTACACAGTTTTCAACACTTCCTCTGATAGCAGAGAGAGCCAAGGCAGGTCTTTGTGAACCAGCCAAAACCTGAATTTATTTGTGCACCCACCCACAATTGTATAAGGCATTGAGTTTAATTTGATCCTAACCTTTCTGAAAACATGTTATTTTTACTATTCAACCCCAAATTATACTATTGATTCCCATACTCCTATTTCATATTTCTCTAAGTATGGCCAATTGATATCACTTGTTCATCAAAAATAAGATTCTTCTGTGCATCTTCTTTCATGTAGTTTATTTTAAATAAAACCCTACATATTCCTTCCCTAAATCCTCTCTCCTACCTTCCCAAATGGATGGATCACCAATCCTTCATTTAGTGTTTATGTTCCCTGCACACCTTATTTAACAAGTACTTTCATAAATATTTATTGTTTTATATTTCATAATTTTACAATTAGTACAAAAATAAATTCTTTGTTGTTTTGGTTGCTGAACACTGCTACTGACGTGGGCACAGATGAACACTGGCAACTCCAGCTGACTCTATGAGCTGGCAGCTGGCATGACACTACAATTGTTCTCTTTTCTGCCACTGTACAGTTAAGCCATTTCCATTTGCACAGTTGCTCACAGTTGTGAAAATTCAATGTACATGTGCTAGAGCTTCTCTGGAAGTTAGCTACTGCTCAAAATCGGTAAGTTACTGATCAAAAAGTGACTTTGCTCATCATCACCAAGTTACCTCCCAAAGGACCTCCAAGAATGTTTAGATCCCTATTTTTCAGATAATCACCAACATTTGATCTCTCGCACTTTGTTTCTCCTTTTGTCTACTAATGTGTTGGCAGAAATATAAACACACACAAACTATATTATTTACAATAATACCATTTGGCCAATAGCTTAAGCATATTTCTGGCTTACTCATATCTTAAATTAACCCATTTCTATTATTTTATATTTTACCCCAAGGGTCATGGTCTACCGGCAAGGTTTTGGCCACACCGCTAATGGACATATATCAGTTTCAGTCCAATCAACATTGTTCTGTGTAGTTTTGCCTGTATTGCTAAATTTTAAATATGTATTTTAGATTCCAAGTCATTTATCTTATTTTCAACCATTTGCGGTGGATACTCTTCCAAAGATTCTGACTTGCTCTGATGCTGAGGAGTGGTGTGCCCACTCATGCCCACTCGCAAAATCCTTTGCCTGGTTCATTCTTCTTTTGAGTATCAACTGATTTTAAACAATGAAGAACCATTTACTTCTCTTTTCTTTCAGTTTTTTTGAGATAATGTTTCTCTGTGTAGCTTTGGAAACTGTCCTAGAACTCACTCTGTAGACCAGGCTGGCCTTAAAGTCACATAGATCCACCTGCCGCTACCTCCCAAGTGCTGGGATTAATGGTGTACACCACCACCGTGTGGCTTCTTCTTTAAAACTGAGATTCTGTTTATGCTGTAGAGTATGCTAGACATTTGAGTAGATACAAAAAGAAGTCACAAGCACTACTCTCAGCGAGACCCTGTGTAGAGGCTAGAGAGCAGGATCAAATGACCACACCATGGAACTTCTCAGGATCCCTGATTTGGTCTGCAAAATATTTTGATAATTCAGTCTTTATGTAAAATGAGATGGGATTCCTGACAGTGACTGTGACCCACATCTGTGTGAGGTCATTTGTTTCTCTTTAAGAATAAAAAAATAAGGCATTTAGTTTATTTATTCTGGTGAAAGCTACTATCTTGTTGAAATGTGATATAAAAAAATGAGGTTTTGTACTCTTTTATGAGCAAAATCTTAAGAACAAATGCCATTTGTATTGGCTTGTCGATTTTTCATGCTATTTTTACAAAAATGTGTTTGGGGGGATTATTTTTCTTGCCCACTCAGGCCATTCTTTTAAAATTATTTTTCTGTCTACAAAACAAATAACCATTAAAGTTAATTTTTCAAGTACGGTATATCTGGCATTTTTTTAAAATAACAACAATTTGCCAAGATCTAAAATTACAAGTTTGCTGCACATTCTTCTAAATATATAAAACTGTATTTTACTGATATTTTAAACACTCAAATTGAATTTAAATAAACATATCATTACTGGTTTAGCCATCAAACTATAGTGTTCTTTAGAGTGCAGAATGTACCACAAAGAGGCATTGATTTCAGCGACCCTCCCCCAGGAGGGGTGAAGTCAAATGCTTGCTGCCAACATGAGCATGTGCAGAGCCCATTTCCTTCATTTACTCAAGATCAAGAAGCTGGCCCAACCGCAAGCACTAGGGGATCTGTGTGGGCCAAGGCTGGCACCGCTCAAAGTTGGTGTTGAACTGAATTCAAGTATTTGAAAATGACATGGAAAAACGAATGCTATCCCCTGCCTTTCAGAGAGGCAGTTTAAATACAGACTATTGGATATGTCAAAGTTCTTTCAGAAGAGCCCTACATCTCTCAGTCAAAGGTATTTAGGCAAGCAACATTGGACCAACTCTGCTGGGACCCTGAAGAGTTTGTTTTATAAGTGTTAATGGAGCAAGCCACTCCCAGGCCTTGTAGACATGTGTGGCTCTCCTTATTAAAAAAAATCAAGAATAATGGAAGAATATGTGCATACATGATCAGAGTATAAAAGGTGACATGTCTCAGGAGATGATCCTGACAAATTTGTTACATGCCAAGCATTGTGCTAAAGCTTCAAAATGAAGTTTTATTTAACTCCGCAAACCACTCATTTAAATTTCACTATCTCCTTGTTACAGAGCAAGAAATAAGCTCAGAAAACATCAGGAATTTGCCCACGAGTTCTTTTTTAATTTATTTTTTTAATTTTAATTTTATTTTGCATTCCATTCATTTCTTCCCCACCCAACCCCTTCTCCCACCCCTTGCCTTCTCCTCAGCCAACCCTTATTCTCTCCTTCCAACAGGTAAGGGCTCCCATGGGAAGTTAACAGAGTAAGTCTGGCACATTAATCTGGGGCAGGACCAAGCCCCTCCCCCTCCCTGCATTAAGGCTGAACATGGCATCCCACCATAGGCAATAGGCTCCAATAAGCTAGCTCATGAGCCAGGGATAGATCCTGATCCTACTGCCAGGTGCCTCACAGATAGTCCAAGCTTCACCACATATGGAGGGCCTAGTTCGATCCCATGGAGGCTCCACAGCTGCCGGTCTAGAGTTTATGAGTTCCCACGGGCTTGGTTCAGCTGTCTCTGCAGATTTCTTGACCTCCTTTGTTCATATAATCCCTCCTCTCTCTCTTCAATTGGATTCCTTGTGTTCTGCCTGGTGCTTGGTTGTGGATTTCTGCTTCTGGTTCCATCAGTTGCTAGAAGAAGGCTCTATGACAATAGTTGGGGTATTCACCAACCTGATGACAGGGGAAGCCAGTTCAGGCTCCCTCTCCACCATTGCTAAGAGTCTTAGCTGGGGTTATTGTTGCAGATTCTTGGGAGTTTCCCTAGCACCAAGTTTCTCCCTAACCCCATAGTGGCTCTCTCTACCAAGATCTCTCTTTCATTGCTCTCCCGCTTTGTCCCTCTCCCCCCTTGACCATCCAGTTCCCTCATGTTCTCATCTCCAAGTTCTTAAAAAGAGGAGAAACCAGATTTGGACCCTGAGTCCCCTGGTTCAAAGCCCAAGCTTATGTTGCTCTCTTGAGAAGTAAGGGATTCACATCCTAGGAAAAATCCACAAATGAATGTTACACACTTAGGGTCCCAAGCAGCTTTACTTACAAAAGCCAAAGGGTAGAAGTGGCCTCAGATCTGCTGACAGACAAAATGTGGTCTCTACATGTAGGGAATATCATTCTACCTTGTGAAGAAAGAAAGATCTGACCTGTTCTACAACATAAGTGAGACTTGAGGACAGCGTGCAAAGGAAAAGAAGGCAGCCACATATGATCGCTCTTGCATGAGGTACCCAGAGTCATCCACGTTATAGAAACACAGGCTGGTGAGATGGCCCAGCAGCAGGGAAAGGCGCTCACTGCCCAACCTAACAACCTGAGCTTCATCCCTAGAACTCACATGCTGGAGAGCTAGAACTGACTCCACGTTGTCCTCAGACCTCCACATGGGTGCCATGGCATGTGCACACACACACAAATAAATGAATGTTTATTTATAATTACATGTTACATTATTCATTATTAATATTGTATTAATATTACAACACCTTTTTTAGAATTATAAAAGTCCAAATTTGTGGTTGAATGGGAAGTTGTTGCCTAATGGTACTGGGTTTCAGTTCTACAGAATGAAAGGAGATCTGGAGCTTGGATTGTGCCCAATATGAAAATGCTTAACACTGCTGCACCATACATTTAAAATATTTAGGACGAATGTTTTATGTTGTGCATAAACATAAAACTTTAAAGACAAAAATAAAATATCCTGCCTGAGTTCTTTCCTTTGACTTCTCCTATCCCCTTTCTGCTTAGTATTAATTTTGCTCTTCTGAAAGGCAGGAATTGCTATCAGTGAGATGAAGATTCCAGCCAGAAATATGACTCTCTATTTTATAACCTATTTTAAAAATAAAAATACCCTAAAAGCAAGAACATACCTCACTCTACATAGTCATCTATTTAAAGAATACGGCGTCTTTAATAGAAGGCACAGTGTCAGCAAGTGCCCCATGGAACACACATTTCTATATGAGTTTTACCTTTAATGATCATATCCAGTCCTTATTCTACTTCATCTTCTAATTATCCAGCCTGGGCTTCTAAGAAGGAGAGGACAGGGGAAGAGTAGACAGGGAGGAAACGGGGAAGAAAGGGGGAAAAGAGACCGAGAGACAGAGAGGGAGGGAGAGAGAGAGCACTGCAATTTAACGAATAGTAACAGAACGTTGTACATCAAGTACAGTTCTCAGCTGCAGCTGATGCAGCACTCACAATAACCCTAAAAACGTGGCGTGACCCCTAACCTCATTTTACACGTGAGTGAACCTGTCTGAGGTCACACAGCAGAGGCCCTCCCGCCCGCCTGCTCCCGCCCTCCTGCTCCCGCCCTCCTGCTACTCTCTCCTTCCTTCCAGCTAGGTTTACACTTGGTTCTCCTTAAAGCCCTGTGTCTCTACTGCTCTGTGACTCTGGACCAAACATTCTTGGGAAATTTCCATAAGGTTCTCTTGACTTAGTGTCTTCCTCTCTCTGGGCATCGTGTCAGATTCTGCTCTCACCTATCACCCTCCTCCATTGAGAGCTTTCCCCTCTGTAGCCTTGCCCACCGGCCCCTTCTCCCACTGCACATCCACATGCTTCCTTTGTAGTCTCTTGTCTCCGCTTCCTTCTCTAGGTCCACCACTCTTAGCCGCAGATCTCAGACCCACCACCGTGTTCTGACACCACACTCTGAAGGCACTCAACACACGTGCACAGCATGGAAAGAGCACTTTGCCTCCTCCCGGGACATCACTGGCATGGCCTAACATGGCCAAAAGATAGGCCAGGTCTCTCATTTTTCTCTTTAATTTTGCACTTTAGAAAATGTAAGTATTTAGGGACAGAGGACAGGAGAATGGGTAATAGAGAAAACAAATGATTATTTTAGTCAACAGTGTGCACTGATTGGTAACTAAGTTTGAACACCATAATAAATATTTGATCCCTTGTGGATTAATGTCAGGGATTGGCACTTTTTTTCTAATAAAACCAGGAAGTAAAGGCTTTAGTCTTTGTGAGATACATGGTCTATGTTCTGACAACTCAACCTTGCTTTCATGAGAGAAAAACAGCCGTATATCAGGAAATAAACAGGTGTGCCTTTTCCTAATAAAACTAATTATACAACAAGGCACTGGGCTAGATTCAATCCATGTTCCATACTTGAGCAGATGCCTATTCAAAAGAGGAGAAAACATTATTATGTTTGACATGAGTTTCATGAGACCAGGGCCCCTTGTAAACGCTTTGTAGACTGTGCTTCCCCACTTCCCTAAAGTCAAACTACAAAAGAATGGAGTAAAATTTAAGAATGACCCTTGCATGACTTGAAACATACCTGCAGACATAAGAACCAATCTCAGGCACAAGGATTCACTGCCAAATCCCATACAGTGCAGACTCAGCTATTTTTGTTCCCTTAATGCATCCTCTTGTAGAATGTTTATGAAGGGTCTCCAGACTACATCTTGCCAAAAGGTAAGTCTGAGTCAGCACACAAAGCACTATGCAGGCATATCAAAAGAAAAAAAGAGGAACATTTGAGAAACACTTAGAGCTGACCATTGCCTACAGAGACTGACATGGAAAGCTTCCCCAGTCTAGAAAATTCTTGACAGCACCACATTGTCATGACAACCTCTCAGGAGCTCATTCATCAACTCATTCTATTCATTTGTTTAATGAATGCTTTGGATTGTCTTCAAATATGTCACTTGGCACTAGGGACACAATAGGAAAGACAAAAGGTGACAACGGAAAATGGCCACTTCTGTTGAGAGTCTGTACATGCTGAGACTGCTCTGTCTGGCAATGGAACAACTCATTGTTCTATGCTGCCCCCCACAAAGTAGGTGCTATCCACATGTGGCTCCTGAACACTTGAATGTCTAGTATCTAGGAAACTGAATTCGTTTTGTTTAGTTTTAATTGCCATACTTGGCTAGTAATAATTGTACTACACAGTGCAGGTCTTAGAGAGAGAGGCTTGAATCAAATAAATATACTATTACAGGCATACTGTGTGCTAGAATAGGCATTGGGTGCCTAAAGCTCTCAGAACTGAAGTAGGAAGATTTGAGTGATTTGGGAAAGTTGGGAAATTTTTCTCTAAAGAAATGCCAAAGACAAAGAAAACCAAAAGGACAGTAGGGGTCAGCTATATACAGAAGGTAATCCAGGCATCAACAAAGGATAAATAGTATTAGGTAATAGTGTTAGGTAATAATTAGGCTGACCCAGAGGGTGTGAGGGGAAATGAGCCAGACTCACAAAGCATTCCAAGACATGAAAGGGATTAGGATATTTAGCCTAGAAACAGTATTCTAAGCTAACAGAGATTAAAGATTTGGGGATCTATGAAGTCATTGAATTTGATTTTGAAAAGCTGTCCTTATCACAGGGTATGATACACACTGAATGACACTAAGAGTCAGTACAACAAGATCAGTAAATTCTCTACTTAAATGATCCAGAAGAACAATGCTGGCATTTGACTCAAATCCGGGCAGAAATGCGGGTTACTTAGAAAGCAAAATTGATAAACCCTGAGGGGAAATGGGATATGAAAAATACAAATGAGGGATCCAGCTTCAAGGTAACAGTCCAACTGGGCATCATGGTAGATGAAAGTGAACACAGAAGGAGGCATCTGGGGGAATAATGTTAGTCTGGACTTCAAAATGAACTTGAAATACCGCAATAGGCCTGGTCTGCTGAGCATGCAGCCTATAGGAGAGACACAAACTGAGTGGTCTTTAGTTAATAGACTTTCTACTGCTGTCCCCATAAGAAAAGATCTTGGAAAATTGCCATAAATGTTCATTTATACCGGCAAGGTGTGTGCAGGTAGAATGAGCGCCTGGATGTAGTAAGCACAATAGTCATTTAAATAGGAGGAAGTTAGTAAGTTTTCATGTGAGAAGACACTGGTGAGATAAAGGTGTCAAATGCTTTCACAGGACAGTTAAATTTAAAGAGACAGAGCACAAAACCTTAGTGTCACACACAGTGGGTACTCAGTGCAACTGAAGCTGACCAGAAAAGATAAAAAGGACTCAACATAGAAGAGAACCATGTAGCTCAGGGCTGTAACAGAGAAAGAGATACACAGAGAACTAAGGCAAGAGCTGGTGACAGGAAGTTAGTAGTTCCTTTGTCTGCTTCTGCTTTGGGGCAATAATTAAATTTGATTGTGTGTGTGTGTAATACTTAACACAAATGATGGCACAAATAAAAATACAAACTTAGTTATGATAAAAAAAGTAGATATACATATTGTAACTATAATTCTTGCTTGTCAACTGTTTTGTTATATGTAACTTTACTATGTTAAAGTTAAAGCCTTCCTTTTCATTTAAACAGAAAAGGGGAAATGGTGTGGGAAGTCCTTCTGTATATGTGTTGCTTTTATTGGTTAATAAATAAAGGAATTACTTTGGCCTTTGAAGGGCAGAGTATAGAAAACTAAACTGAATGCTGGGAGAAAGAAGGCAGAGTCACAGAAGCCATGTAATCACCGCTGGGGAAAGACGTGCCAGAACCTTGCCAATAAACCAGTAGCCTCATGGTAAAGTATAAATTAATAAAAATGGGTTAATTTGAGATATAAGAGCTATCTAATAAGAATCTAGAGCTAATAGGCCAAGCAGTAATTTAATTAATAGAGTTTCTGTGTTATCATTTCAGGAGTCTGGACAGCCAGGAAATGAACAAGCAGCCCTCCCCCGAACAATTCTGTTAGAGTCTACATGCTAGTAATCATTTAGTTTTTGTCTTTCTGAACCTGGATTTTATCACTTAGAAGAGTGTACTCCAGGCTCATTCATGGCATTAGAAATGGTAGATTTTCCTTATTTAGTATGGGTGAATACTATCACTCACACACACATTCATCTGTTCACTGATGGCCACCTAGACTGTTTCCTTATCTTGACACTAGTGAGCAGTGTGGGAATGAGCAGGGAATGCAGACCTTTCTTCAAGATCCTGCTTTCAATTTGTATAGTTAGTTACCCAGAGATGGCAGAGATGGTTTATATCATAGCTCCCTTAGTTTTTTTTAGGTAACTCTGCATTCTTTTCTGTGATGGCCACACCAAGTTAAAATACCATCAATAGTATATGAAGGTTCCCTGTCTCTTTTTCAATGAATTTTAGGAAGTCTTTAATTTATCACTTCATTTCTTCCTTGGCCCATTGGGGATTCAGATGAGCATTGTTTAATTTCCATGTTTGTGGGATTTCTGAAATTAGTGTTGCTGTTGAATTATAATTTTAAGACATGGTGATCTGATAAGATACATGGGGTTACTCTAAATTTTTTGTATTTGTTGAGGTTTGCTTTGTTACCTAGTATGTGGTCAGTTTTTGAGAAAATTCCATGAGGTGCTGAGAAGATATATTCTTTTATGTTTGGATGGAATGTTCTATAGATGTCAGTTAAGTCCATTTGAGTATTAACATCTGTTATTTCCCTTATTTCTCTGGTAAGCTTCTGTTTGACAGAACTGTTCAATGATGAGAGTGAGGTGTTGATGTCTCCCACTATTAGTGTGTGGGATTTAATGTATGATTTCAGTTTTAGTAGTGTTTCTTTTACATATGAGGGTACCTTTGTGTTTGGGGCATAGATGTTCAGTATTGAGATTTTTATCTTGATGGATTTTTTCCTGTGACTAATATGAAATGTCCTTCTTTGTTTCTTTT
>LOJH01067848.1:0-10176 GCA_001685095.1 Ellobius talpinus
GAGGCATAAATTTTTAATAATAAAAAAGTTAAAAAAAAGAATTGAAAATTTAAAGATTTTATCTTTTCAAAGGGTCAGAAAGATATGTATGTATATACATGTGAATATAGAAACATGTTATCAAAAAAAAGATAAAGATCCCTTTAGTGCCACTAGAGGCAAAGGCTTTCTCATGAAGATCTTGATTTTCTCGTGATTTGGATATGGCTTATGGAGGGAGGTTGCTAGGGGCAAGCAAGCCTTGGAGGATACCAGCTTGCCTCCTGCTTGTGGCAGATCTGTTTGCTTCAGGACTGCTGGCATGATGTGACTGGCTGTGTCCCATATGCCTCATGACCCAGGCACCATAGAAAAGAGCTGGCGCTGCTGTAGTATAATGTTCCTGCCACACTGCCTCTAAATCCTGACCTAAAATAATCCTCTTTTGCCTTAAGCTGCCTGCATCAGGCATTTGAGGAAAGGAACTAATATTTGGGACTTATCTCTACTCTCAAACAAAGGTGGACCCCAGCTTCAGAATGCCAAAGCAAATGAGAAGCACCCATCAGCCCATTAGGCAAGTCACTGCCTTCTCTGTTTCTGAGTTTCTTTATCTTTAGAGAGAAGGTTAAGTTGGTTCCAGGCCTGTGGTGCCAAGGCTGCCCATTCCCTTTGGATTCCAGAGTCAACCACTCTGGTCCCTTGTTTCAGGTGAGAGGTGATGAGCCTTTGGGCTGCTTCTAGGCTCATGGCAGAAGAGGTAGGGGACAGGAGCGTTGGAGGCTATTTCTCCTGGCCATTGTCAACTGTTGGACTGAAAAGTGTGCTGCAACTGTTTTTCCTTTCTTTTTCTCTTTTTCTTTCTTTTTCTTTCTTTCTTTTTTTTAACAGCAGTTTCACACTGATGCAGAAAATAGAATCCCTGTCAGGCTAGTGCTGTGAAAGCTCCTGAGAACAAAGTCATTTCTCAAGACACTGCCCTGTTTGAACACTGGGTGACAAGGTGACAGATTTTGTAGACACTTTATGGGAAAAAATCCACCACCTTGAGTGATTTTGAAACCTTTAGAAATATTTGGCGAGTGTGAACAGCCAGTTCCCTACCCTCTGTCTTTAATCAATTGCTTTCTTAAGAAACGCTGTGCTGCCAGGAGAGGGCTGTGTGTTCGTCCCCTGCCACCTCTGGCTCCCTTTCCACAGCACTGCTTTTTCAATACGAAGAGGGAAAATTTTCCCCACAGTCCCCGAAAGTGGTATGTGCATATTAAAAATACAGCAGCTTCCTTTGCTGTTTGCCTGCGGATTTGTTTCATTTCATACCTCACTGAAGCTCCTCTCTGTTCAGAACACACTGTACCCAGTTGTAAGGAGAGAAGGAGGGAGGGGAGGGGCCTGAGAGAGCATCGCTTGTTTTCTTAGCAAACGGAGAAATGCTGAAATGGAAGCCTGAACTCTGAATGGGCAGAAGCTCAGGGACACAGGAGCCATCTGAGTTCTGGCTTGTTGGGAGCTTTGATATTGGTTCCTTCATCACCTGAAGGTGGCATCCACAAGTCTTTTCCCAGGAGGTAGTCATCGGTATACAGAGTCTCAGTCATTATCACCTTTGAGCTCATATCCAGCCAGGATGCAGGAACATTAGCATATTGCGTCAATGGATGGAGACAATATTTGCATATTGACTATGACATACCACATCAGCCGTAGGTTAAATGCATGCCTACCCCGAAATTCATACCCACAGAGACCCTCAGGAAGTGATGTATTATTCGAAATGAGGTCCTCATAGGTATAACTACATAAGATATCAAGTGAAAATTTTTGTGGATTTCGGGCCGACCTAGCAGGAAGTGTCTTTGTGAGAAGATGAGAGAGCTTGGGGAGATGTACAGGGATGAAGGGAGCTACAAACCAGGCAGCAGCACAGACTGTCAGGTGACCAGCAGGAGGCAGAAGGTGCACAGGGTCGCTCTTCCTCCAAGTTTCTAGAGAGATGCAGTTACCCAGATACCATGATCTTGGATTTCTGGTCTCTTGGAATGTAGAAGAATTACATTTCTGGTGTGGTGAGCCACCAGCTTGGCTAATTTGTGCTGAAGCTGTAGGAAGCCAATCTGGTTTTTGAATGCTCCTCTGCTATGCTGTCCTCAGCCCTTAGTGTCCTGGATAACTTTCTCCTCCTCTCAGTTTTGGCTCAAATGTCATCTTCACAGTGAAGTTCCCCGAGTGTTCATTAAAAATGCATCCGTCTTTCCCCTGTGCTCTGCAGCCTTCTGTGTTGGCTGTGCTCTTGCATTTAGTTAGAGGTTTATAGGCACGCTCCTCCCTCCTTTGCCATGAACCTTCTGAGGGCAGGGGCAGCTCTTCCTCACACCTGGCTCATAACAGACCTTAGGAAATGTGTGTCCTCGATGTACAACCCTTCTCTTTCCCTAGTTAAATTTATTCCTAGGCATTAAAAATTTTTTGGTAGCTATTATAAGTAGGATTGCTTTGTTGATTTCTTTTCAGGCAACTTGCTGTTGGAATACAGAAATACTACAAACAGAATGTTGATTTTGTATCTTGTGGCTTTGCTGGGTTCATTTATTAGTTCTAATATATTATTTTGATGGAGTTTTCTATGTATAATGTCGTATTAGCTGCAAACAATGGCAGTTTGTTTTCCTTGTTTCATATCTGATGTTCTTTATTTCTTTCTCTTGACTGGTTTGCCCTGGCTGGTACTGAGTATTACTCAATACAGGGGTGTATTGAGTAAGTGCAGTGAGGGAGGACATCCTTGTCATATTCTTTCTAAGTGATAACTAAGTATGATGTTAATGTGGGCTATATGCAGAGATGGATGGAAGAAGGTACAGCATCCTCCAAAGGTGGCAAGGTAACACGAAGAAGGGCAGATTGTCCCAGCAGTCTTTCGCATCCTTAATCTACATACATTTCTTTACATCTGATTTCTCTGTCTTGTGTATTTAGCTGATGACTCTTAACACATCTCTGCCTAAATAATAACTGGAGATCTGAGTGTTGGCTGTCCAGCTGCAAAGTGAGGCTCCTTCTGGGGCCTTTTATATTTACAAAGTAGAGAAGCCTTCTTCCTTAGGACGGGGCAGATGGGAAAGGGGAGGGTAACCTGCTGTCTCCACAGGGGATGGGAGATACAAAGGAGCACAGGCCACTTCTGAATCATTGCATCTTCTTGGGAAAGATGGTCTCCTATGTAATCCCTTTCTTACCCCTCTGTCACGTGAAGGTGCAGCAAGAAGGAATAATTCTTCGCCAGACACCAAATGTGCCGAAATCTTGATCTTGAACCTCGCAGTTTTCAGAAATGTTAAAAATGCATTTTTTTATTATTTATGAACAACCCATCCAGTGGTATCTAGTTAAAGCAGCAGGAAGAGACCAAGCCACGTTTTCTCCTTCTGAGAGGATTCCCTACATGAGTCCTGGACCTCTCAATGTGGAATCCAAGTCAGCACACAGAGCACTGGAGAAAGGACACTTTGCTCTGGTGGGGCAGAGAAGCAGAGGAGAGCATGCTCCCCCAAAGCCCAACAGGTTTGTGATTAATGACTGTACCAGACCAGTTCTCTTTAAGTCCCAGGGCCAGGTGCTAGGGTGAAGGACAGTCTGGTGATTTAAATGAAACAAAATGACCAGAATCTTCCAGAAAGTTCCGGAGGGAGCTGAAGCAAGAGAATCCAAGACCTTCTCATAAATCATCTTCAGATTCCGCATATGTGGCCTCTGCCCTGGAATCTGTCACTGTCCTCACAAATTCCTGGTTCCCTTGGCTAGTTGGCCAAGAAGCTGAGTGTTGTGAAGATTCTGAGTGAGGCAGAAGGCGGAAAGGTCTTGGGGACCTGCAGGGGACATGCAGAAATATAGAGATAGTGACCTCTGTTACTAGCAAGGGACACTGGCTTCCCCTTGCCATTTTTCTTTTTTATCATAGGCAATGATCTGGTAGCTCTCTGCATCTCCTCTTTCAGCTACACTGATGCGTACCCTGTGGATGCTCTCCCAGCCCTTCAGGCCACACGGAGGGAACCATACACATCCCTGTGGTCCAGAGAGCAACCTGAGTCTCTCGTCACTATGCCTTGTGGTGGAGAATTGTCTGAACAGATTCTTCCCTTTTCCACATTCTTTTTCTTCTTATTTGGTTTTGAATTTAAACAAGCTAAATAAATGTTTGGAAAACATCGCATTTCTAGTGTTTTGTCTCCTGGTGATGACAGTGAACGGCTAATGCTATAAGGACAAAAGATAGTATTTCTTATACCAAATGATGGAGACATTTGGTAGTCAGCAGCAAGAGGAAGTGAAGATGGAAGAAACTGGGGCGGGGCTTACATGGGATGAGTGGCAGGGCACACAAGGCTGACTGAGAGCTAGAGAGAGCCACTGTTACTCAAGCTGGCTCTTGTGTGATTTTGGTAATGTTGGAGAAGGGCTCAAATGGGATTGGTTGTCCTGTTGAGGTAAAGTAAGCTACCTTGAAGAGGACACCGGGACCTTACATTCATCTTCCCTCTACAGACAAAATGCATGCAGTGGGGACGGACCCTGATCCAGGTCAAAATAGGGGTGGCATGCAGAGACCGCAGTGTGAACAGCATTTATCTCTTTCCTTATTCTTTTACTTCTAGAAATACCCAGTGCTGCCAACTCCAGGGAGCTCTGAGGGTTCTGTGGCGTATTACTGAGCTGACTTTTTGGCTTTCCAGACTACCAGGCCTGACTTAAGATTTCTTGATTCTGTCAAGCTCATTATCCTTTGCCTGTATACTTTTGCAGCTTTCAAGATTTATCCCTGCTTCCTCCTTTCCTACTCCGTCTTGTCCTTGTGAGTTTGTCTTTCTTTAAACAATCCCTTCGCTGCACTCTGAGTGAGGCATGGGAAGGAGGGGATGACATGCCCACACTCTGCTCTCCAGTCTCCACAGCAGGTCTGGATGTTTACTTTCATCCATTGCTTTCCTCTGAGCCAGGGTCTGATCCTGGGCACTTCCCATGAATCGTCAGCAAAGCCCTATGGTCCCTGCCAGGTGGCCCGGGTTATTGTCCCAGGCCCAGCATCTTCTCGCTGGTCTTGATGATACCTGTCAGTCACACTGCCTCAGTCTGTCCTACTTCAGCACCACTCCTAAACCTGTACATCATTCTTTCCACTTCGGTGCCTGTGGTGCCTTGTCAAGACACTCTTAATCCATCTAGGGCCGGGGCTGTGAGGGGAGAGGAGAGGAGAATCAATAGATTAAAAGGAAAAAAAAACCTAGGTAGGTTGATGAGCATGGGAATTGGATTTTCTGGAATTTAAATTGGGATTTAGATTTTGCTCTTATGTTTAAAATATTACTTTGCTGATTTAACAATTAAAATATTTTAAATTTTAAGTTAAATTTATTTTTTAACAGGTACATAAAATTGAGCACATTAATGTGCTATCATGTGATGTTTTGATACATGTATACATGCATAATGTTTGCCAGGGTAAACATATTTATATCTTCAAACACTTACCATTTCTTTATAGCTTCCTGAGGTGTACAGTAAACAAAATTTAAACTGCTGATGCAGTTTAAATGCTAGCATTTTTTTTAAATTCAGGGGTACCAGACAGAATTCTTGAAATCTGGTCTGTGCCAGAAAATGTGGGACATCATCATTTGTACCTGGGGGAATGTAAGAGGACATGCATCCTGTTGTGTAATCCTGGGGAGACAAACATCTACTCACCTCAGAGAGGGAGCTGATGTCAGATCAAAATTAGGATACCACTAAAGTCCAACTTGGTAACCCAGTAAGTTTATTGGGGTCACCCACAGGACTACGGGTGAGAGTGTTTTACAGGAATATGGGTGACTCAAAGGCAGCTGTATCAATGAAAGTCCCAGCATGACTGACGGCTTTCAGGACTCATGGAGACTAGAACCCTGGAGCTCTCTACACAGCGTGCCAGCAGCTAAAATAGTTGGAGAGTCTCCGGTATGTAGCCATTCTTACTGAGTACATAACCTCGGAGGGAGGAGCCTTGAGAATGTGGCCAGTGTGAAGGTCCTTTGGTGGCTGTGCAGCTGTTTGCTTCCTGACTTCTGGAGGCCTAGGAGCTTCCTTGAGTCTTAGTGAGACCCTCTCTAAGATGGAATGTTTTGAGGGGAAGGAAACTGCTCCACAGCAGTGATCTAGCTGGAAAAGGGAATCACCTGGAAAGGGAGCCCTAAATAAGCAAGATAGTTGGCGGGAGCCTAGAGGACCGCAGACCCTGGGAGTGTTGGGATAGACAAAAGGCGGGGCAGTTTCCTGGAAGCAGGTTTAGGGATGGACCTGAGACTCCCTGCTCAAGGAGAGGCCAGGGTGTGGCTCTGTCATCCCCTTGCCAATTCCCCTTTTCCTTTTGCCTGCCTAGTGTCTTCTATCCCTTCTTCACTATTCGCTCTGCCACATGTTTGTCTGCCCCTCTTGGTAATTCTTCCTCAACCTTATAACCCTCTTTGAATCATTGAGGATTAAGTTCATCTTTAAGTAACCCAAAGTTACCATGTCTTAAATGGGAGGCTTTCCGTCTTTCTCAGGAAAAGTCCCGAGGGGACGTCTTTCACAAGATGGCGTCTTTCCAGATCACCATGGTCTTCATGCTAACAGAGTAGCTGGGAGGTCAGTGCTCCAGACATCACACCCACATCCAAAGTGACAGGGTGCAGGAAGAGATAAAGAAGAAAAGGGAGCAACTGATGAGGTGTGTTCTGTTCCCACATATTCTTACACATCTCTCTCGCTTGAGTCTGATACGCCAGAATACAGTCAAATTAAGTTGGAAACATCTGCCGGGATGTGTAACCTTTCTTCTGGGTGGGGTGGTAGCCACAGGAGGGGGGAAGAGTGGCTACTGGGGCACTTAGAAGTCAGGACACCCTGCTACCATCCATCACTCTCAGCCATCTTCTGGCCACCCCATCTATTTGTTCTCCCCATCAATCTTTCTCTGGGTGGCCCTCGTCGCTTGGAGCTGATGAATGAAACGTTCTGTATGTTTTCCTTGAACAGTTGTAGTGAAGATGCGAGAATGGGCATGACTTGTTTGAGGTCCGTCACGCTGCTGCACTGTGGTGGGATGGGCCACTGTAATAAAGATTTGTTCAGGGACTAGGGAGATGTCCTCGTGGGTATCCTGGTTGGTTTTTTGTTTGTTGTGATCTTGACACAAGTTTGAGTTATTTGGGAAGAGGAACCAGGTAATTGCCTTTGTTGGATTGTCTATAGGCAAATGTGTAGGGCATTTTCTTGGTTAATGATTGATGTCGGAGGGTCCTGCCCACTGTGGGTGGTGTCATCCCTTGGCAGGTGGTCTTGGATGTAAAAGAAAGCAGTCTGAGTCAGCCACAGAGAAGTAAGCAGTATTCTTCTTCGACTTCTGCTTCACTTCCTTCCTCTGGGTTCCTGCCTTTAGTTCCTGTCCTGATTTCCCTCAGTGACGGAGTGCGGCTTGAGAATTGCAGGATGAAATTAATCCTTTACGCCTCAAGTTGCTTTTGGTCCTGGTGCTGTATCACAGTGGTAGAAATTTACCAAAGACACCAGGTGAAATTGCTTTCTGCGTAAGCACGAGGACCTGAGTTTAGCTACGCTGAGTAAAAGCTGGGCATGCTGACTTGTGTTTGTGACCCCAGTGATGGGGAGCAAAGACAAGAGGATCCGTGGGGATTGCTAGACAGCCAATCTGTATGAAACAGAGAGCCCCAGATTCAGTGAGAGGCCCTGTCTTAAAAAGTATAGTGGAGAGATATGAAGGAAGACTCCCGACATTGATCTGTGGCCGCCAAACATGCATGCACAAGTGCAGGCATTCCGCACCACCACATGCACGCATACACTACAGCTTACATGGATGTGCACACATACATACCTGCACACAAATAAGATTCGTTCAAATTGTATATCTAAGTACTAAGGGAGTGAAAGAGAAATAAAGTGGTTAGAATTAAGTCAGGATGTCTGCTGGGTGAGGTGAGGGTTCAAATGAGGTTAGGAAAGGAAAAAGTAATTTAGAGGGGAAGAGAATGTTTCCGGAAGGAAAGCCACAGTCAGATTACAGCATGTTGTAAGGCCTGTGTGATTGTGAACAAGATGGAAGTTGTGCTGTCAGCCAGAATGAGAGCATCAACCATAAAAGGAAGGAGGGCATGGAAGAACAGCAGCTGAACAGGTTTTGAACTACATCTGGGGGCTTGGACTCAATGGAGAAATACACCTGTTTGGAATTTTTAGGTTCGGCAGAATGTGGTTCGCTGCCCCCTCATCTTTGTCCACCTGTCTCCCCATTTCTACCTCTGACCCTTAGATCTTAGTTTCCAGTTCTCTATTTGTTTCCTCTCTCCAGTGCCTGGCAGCAGCTTTTATGCTTATAAAATGTTCCCTGTAATCTCTTAATAATCACTGATGGGTTTCCGGCTCTGAATCCCAATCATTCACCCTGAGGTCCATGTTCCCTTAGCCTCTCTCCTGACCCTCATGATGGCAGAGTCCATGCTGGTTTTTGCTCTGGCCTGGACACTCAGGGCAGGGCCAGATGTTGAAGAGATGGGAGGATGTCTGCCTGCTCTGTGATGGTGCTTGGGAGATATGTTCACTCTGTGGTTTCTGTGGACAAAGAGTCTCTCCTACACCCTTGAAATCTACCAGCTCTGAAATATATGATGAATTCCCTGTCCCCATTCCCAGAGGTAGCTGCCAAGGAGACAGGTTAAAAGCCTGTATTTATGGCAAGTGACACATTCTGAACAAGATGTTGATTAAGGACACGTTGAGTTCTGTTTCACAGACTCCAAAGGCTGCGCAGTGAGTGTGATGACCAAGCCTATGGGTGAGGGTTTCCCACCACCCACCTAAGCCAGAGGCCTTCGGAGAAGAGGCCTTTGGGGACTGTGGGGGACGGGGGAGCTGATAGGGCTCTGCTGAGGCTGGATCACACAGGAGGACTGTAAAATGTTTAAGAATGTTACAAGCTGTTACGTTAATGCTACACCTTAAAACGTGGTGGCTTGAATTTGATCACAGACAGGAAGGATTTAAAGCAAATTTACCCTCAGACAAACCCATCCATTGTCTGATTCCCATGTAACTCTGGGACCAATATTTTGGGAACTTCTTCTACAACCCTCTTGCTTACTTGGTCTCCCTCACTGATTCTTTTAAATAAATGTTTGCATCATTTGATCACAAAAAAGAAAGAAAGAAAGAAAGAAAATGAAAAAGAAAAAAAAGTGTGGCTTGAAATTGGCCATATTGGGTTTTTTTTTAACACCACGAAAACGGAAAAACACTGTAACTCAGGTTAGTTACTTCCCTCTGGAGAACTTGTTTACCAGCCTTGCCTGGAAACAGCCTCACTAGGGACTCTCAGGAGAGAGAGAGAGGCAGCAGCCTGAAGCTTGGTGCTTTGCCCAGGGGTTCAGCCTGGATAGAGAGACTCCTGGCCTGGTTGTGGAGAGATGCTTCCCCAGAAGACGAGAAGGTTAGTTTAGGAGAGAAACAGAAAAATAAGACTAAATAGACCTCCATTCTGTCAAGCAAGGCAGAGCTGTGGCCAAGTGTCTCTCCTGGTCCACAGACCCAGGACAGGAAAAGCCAGAGCTTAGCAACTATTAACACTGAACAACTTCACTAAGAAGTATTTATCACAACAAATTCCTCTCTTGGTTATCTTGAGAACAAATGGATCCATGCTTATGGTGTATGTTGCATTGTGTTGATGTGCGTGCGCGCACACGTGTGTGTGTGTGTGTGTGTGTGTGTGTGTAAGCGGGTGCCTGCACATGCATACCCATGTAGGTCTGAGGCTGATGTTGGGGGTTGTGGTGGTTTGAAAGAAAATGGCCCCCAAAGGGAGTGGCACTACTAGGAGGTGTGGTCTTGTTGGAGGAAGTGTGTCACTGTGGAGGCAGGTTTTGAGATCTCCTATGTTCTTAAGACATATCCAGTGTCTTAGGTCACTTCCTGTTGCTTCAAGATGTAAGAACTCTCAGATCCTTCTCTAGCACCGCATCTGCCTGCATGCCACTGTGTCCTACAATGATGATCATGGACTAAACCTCTGAACTGTAAGGAAGCCATCACAATTAAAGATTTTCCTTTATGAGAGTTGCCATGGTCATGGTGTCTCTTCACAACAATAGAAACCCTAACTAAGAC
>LOJH01067849.1:0-10176 GCA_001685095.1 Ellobius talpinus
TGAAGCCTGCCTAGGAGGCTGCCTGCCATATTCCCTAGCCTGTCTTAAATTGCTTGTGTAAGGTACACAAGGACTTCAAATGAGGACTTTTAAAAGTACAGTCTACAAACTTTTATCCTTCCCTCTTTCAAATAAAAAAATCACTACACAACTGACAGCCCTTCCCTTGGGCCACCCTCATCAGGAAGCTACACAATAGTGAGAACAATACCTCAGCAGTATTAGCTGCAAACCACAGCCTGAAGGAGAGAAGCGGAGACTGAGTATCTACAAATGGCTGAGGCATTGACTTCCCACGGTCAGGTGCTAAATGACCAGTGCTATTCATAACATAACAGGAGTGCAGTTCTAGTTGTTTAACACTTCTTTGGTCTGTAGCCTTAGTAACTGGCCCGAATCAGGTGGATTGCCGCTTGGTTGGTTGGTATGCAGCAGAAAGCTATGCAAATAAATGAAGGAAGTCAAAATGATGCCCTTTGCTACAAGCTATAACGTAAGTTAAATATGTTCCCTAGAAATCATTTGTCAGAAATTTCAACTTCATAAAGCAGGGCCAAGAAGTGGGCCTAATGTGATGTCTTTAGGTCATGAGGGTGCCACCCAAATGAATAGATAAATGTCAGTGATAAATGATTTGTGGCTGTGAGCTCCCTCTTTTGTTCATTCTCGCTTCCTGTTTCCTCTCCTTTTCAGAAAGGAAACAGCAAGAAAACCCTCCCAGGGTGGGAACTCAATAACTGATCTTAAACGCAGTCTTCCAAAGTCAAAGAATCAATGTCATTTCTTTATAAATACCCTAACTTTAGGCAATCTGTCACAACAGTACAAAATGGATGATGACATCAATCATGGACATTTCTCATCTTTACATCATGCCACATCCTTCCTGAAGGGAAATTTGTATGTTGGAAAGAATTTACTGAGTACCATTAGATTTCCAAAGAGATCAGCAAAAAATGTAGCCTTCAAAGTACTGAAATTTATGTCACTGAGTCTTTTTGACATGTACATTGACAACATGCATGCTGTCACTTATTTGCTCTGTGTGAAACATGTGAAACATCTCTCTGAAAGAAGGCAGGTGACCTCACAGTGTAGCGGGCCCCCAGGACTCTTCTACAATAGGGTCTTGAATCACATTTGTTGTTGTTGTTGTTGTTGTTGTTTTTGAACTGTGAGCCAATAAAGGGTTTCATAACTCAGAGTTCTTTTTAATCCCTCCTAAATCTCAAAACCAACTAAAAAATTCAGTGGTCTCTTAAGAATGAGAATATGATGCTGAAAAGATTATAAATTAACAGCCAGTACATTCATGTATAAAATTGCTAACGAATGATTTAAAAGAAGCAAACATATACATACGTGCATTCTTTGAAAGACTAGTGTACATTCACTAATTAACTCTCAGGAGCTTCACTCCCAACCTAGCTAAAATAATTAGTTTTGCTTCCTTCTATTAACCACTGTTGATGTGACATAAATTGTCATTTACAAAGGTTTGTCTATTGAATGCTGCTCCCCAGCTGGAGTCAAAAGGTGACTGGATCAGGAGATCTAACTTCATCAGCTGAATGATCCACCGATGGGGTGGGTCATAGCTGGACCGGCCTGCTTGGAGAAGGAAGGTAGGTCACTGACTAACCTCACCAGTACTTGCCTGTCCCAGGAAATATTTGAGCCAGACTCTCAGAGCATGTGAAATTTTCTAGGATTTGTTTAGCTGTTTTATTTAGAAGTGATTATTAAAATCTAAAATATACAGATTTACCTTTTAGTTAATTCAAAGTAATATATCATACACATATTAAAGTATGTATTAAAATTTGATTGCATTTTGCCATTCTTTTTGACCTTAACTTTATTTACATTTATTTTATCTTCAAAATGCATATGCTATATGTGGGTTATTGCATATTTCTTCCCAGGTCTGCCTTAAGTAATATGCAAAAGTGACCATGGTATGTACAAGTACATCAGAAAAGTCAACAAGTACTACTGATCCAAACTTTGGTAATCAGAGAGAAAACTTTAAATATTTGCCAGAACATTGCTGTCTATCCATGAACACTGACAAGCCAGTACATATTTTCTCACACCCTCCTGATGCACAGTCTGTTATAGGATATGGATCCGTAAGGAAAATCAGTTATTATCATACAGGACAATTATTATCAGTTATTAACCTACAGAACAGTTGTATTCCTGACAGAGAATACAGCTCTGGCGAGGAAGCATTGTTTGACATGAGACACAGTCATATTGACAAGAGTCAACATGAAATAGAGGAGAGGAAAAAGATGCAAAGGAAAAAAAACAGAATTTAATCAGGAAGACTTGGAGCAGCTAAGAATAGTGGCTTACACTGCGAGCTTTCTTAGTTCAGGTCCTATTTCCATCTGTGTAGCATCCAAATGTATGCAAGACACAGAGGCATACATTTTGATCGATTCAGAACAGACCACTCAAATGTGTTGGCCTTCTGAAAGAAAAAAAAATCAAAAAGTTCATATAAAGACCCTTAAGAATTTTTCTTTATTGCTAAATTTCAGTGCATAATTATTTCTTGAAGTAATGAAAATTCTCCAGTTCTAGCTCTCTTTTCTAGTTCCTGTAGCTAACTTTAAACAAAATCTTCGGGAAGATAGCTTGTAAGTTGCGACTGTGATTTGAATTACAGAAAACACTTTGTAGATGAGTCTTGAAGTATAATCAGCAATATGAACAGGAAAATTCCCATTCCGTAAGCGTACTTCAGTCCCTTTGATGTTTACTGTATAATTTCTCTGTCTCGTGCAAAATGGGTAATTCTTTCATCTTTCCTACTTCCTCATTATTTCTGATTCATAGGTTTTGGTTGTAACTATTTTTAGCAGGACTTTTTTGGAAAAACATTTTTCTGTCATGTCATACTAGCTGTTACATAATCGTTTATTATCAAAAATGATTTCAATTCTAAGTATTATTCAATTGTATGTTATACTGAGTATTTTCTATATAAAACTGCTTTATCACAAACTATAAAAATAGCACTTATTATCTTCTGATAATTATTTTGATAACTCTCATTAACCAGAAAAATAGAGGTTAAACTAAGCATGTTTATTAAAGTTGGTTTGCAAATACCATTCTTTGAATCTCTGAAAAATAAGGCATTCTTCATTCTACTTTTTAAAATATAATTAAATTGCACAACATATTTTAACTGTGAATTATAAATCTATTTTCTATATAGCATAAGCTATGTTTTAAAATCTTTGTTAAAGAAAACAAGTAAGTTCAAGATTATCTGACAATAAAAATGGATTCATAAACTGTGTTTACCAGCCTGTCGTCTCAACTGCTCAAGTGGATGAAGCAAGAGAATCTCCAAAGTCCTGGTTCAACTACAGAGTGACTTCATAAGTCTGAGCAACACAGGGAGACTCTGTTTCCAATTAAAAGGGAAAATGGGGTAATGGAGTTCTTGTCTAACAAAGGCAAGGTCTTGGAATCAATCTCCATGGTTAAATACTAAAGACTTGGAATTAATGCAACAAGAAAAAATTCTTGCTCCTTTGTCGCTTACTCAAATTTGTCACGAGAAAGTTTACCAGAGGCAAAAAGTTGAGTTATTGATTATTGAAACCTGGTACATTTATTATGGAAATAGCTGGGCCTTATGCTTTGAAAGGCTTAACAGAAAATGGATGGCCTAGCAGAAATGAGAAAAACCAAAGCATTCAGAAGTGTGATGCTTCTGCATTTCTTTCAAAACGTCAGTGATTTCTTCTCTGTTTGAGGGATTACAGAAGTTAGTAGTTTCTTGGCTCTCCACCCATATACATATCACGTTTGGTTGTCTTCCACACTTTCCTTGACGAGATCTTAATGATACTAAACCTAACATGGCAAGATCAATTTCCACTGAAACTTGTTTGCACCTGTGGCTGGAATTCTCCCAAACTCTGAGCAACCAATAAGTTTTCCACATTCATCTTTGTGAAATGAAACTGTGGACCCAGATGAGGACTGTTATTTGAAAACCCAACATTTACACACGTCATTTTCAAAACAAAACTAAAAACATGGAAACTTTTAATGATAGTTTGGTAGCAGCATGTAGCACTATGGAAATTAAAAAGACATGTACCATGGTACATGCTTATAGTCCCATCACTCAGGATGTTGAGAGGCAGAAAAATTATGGATTCAGGGACACCTTTGGTTTTCTTCTAAACCTAAGCCCAAAAGTAGTAGGGGCCAAAGGAGAACACAGGCAAGTGTGGTTAAAACTGAAATGTTTCTCATGTTCAAAAATGTTTAAATTCCTCAGTGAGAAACTTAGACTAATAACTTAATAACTTTATGATTTTAAATGAGAATCTCAAATACTCTCTTTCAGTTTTCAACAGTTGGAATAATTGCCACAAGTGACTACTGAAGTTATTAATTCAATAATTAACTTAGTATACTTATAGGATTAGTTCTTAATAATGTGCTGGCTCACAAAAAAGCACATTTTCTCTTTTTCTGTACTGTAGGTCTTCACAAAAGCCACAATAACTGGACAAAGTATTTACCTTAGTTTCAAGTATTTCTGAAGGAAATACTTATATATCCTCACTATTCATTAAGTTATGAAGTAGGAGACATCAAACTTTAAGAAAATAAACTTCTTCTTCATTTGCAAAATAGTCTTATCTATTCTTGCCACTATAGCAAAATACCAAGCAAGGACTTGATAATTTGTAAGTAAGGGAAATTTATTGCTCACATTTGGATATCTGGGAGTCCCAAGCCAGGTATCCCACTAGTAAACTTGATGTTTGGTGATCATTTACACTATTATATTATGTTCTCAAATAAGGGAAGATATAAAGGCATGAAAGATTAGTGTGTTCTCCTCTGTGACTTCTGCCATCAAAAACATAAAGACAACTCCATCCATGAGGTGAAGGCAGGAAGATCAAGAGTTAAGACAGCCTTAGAGATATACTGAATTTGAGGGGAACTGAGATACATGAAAATCTATCTCAAATTAAATAAATGAACATATAAACTTGTATTTCATAAGAAAGTTCAATTCCTTGTCTTGCCACAAGGGAAGATAAAACTTCTTGGACCTAATTGTAAATAGTAAATCTAGAGTGAAAAATCAAAGTAGAATCTGATTAGCCATGTCTTAGTTGGCAAATAATTAACCCCTAGGTATTATTGATGAATACACACATTTAGTTATGCCTCCCATGCTATACGTAGTTACATTCTGGAAAAAATAACATAATTTCAACACAGAGATGTTCATTTTAAGCTGATTAAAAAGAATATGCTCAATATTAGATATTAGTCTACATTTAATTATGTGTGCACACACACACACACGTTATGCTTCAGAGATCTAAAAAGAACATACTAGGGCAGCATAGAATTGAACTCAGAAGCAAGATCACAGTATTCTTCTCATGATGAAAACTTTAAAATCAGTAATAGACAAATTGATGAAATAATAAATATCACCTCCTCTGTGTAAAGGTCTTCAGTTTCAGTAGTATCAATGCAAAAAGCATTTTAAATAAACCCATTAATATGAACTTCACCAATTTCCTAAGATTACTCATATTTGCACACATTTAGAAATCTAGAAATACAAATTCCACCAACCTTCTAAAAGTAAATTAAACTTAAGACTCCTGAGCTTTTTCACTAAGTGTGCATTTTTCTAATGCAGAGATTAGGGATGCGGTGAGGGAGGAAGCTGGCAACTCTAGTTTTTAATCCATTATTCACTCAGAATTGGGGATAAAAGCCTTAGATAAAGAATATAAAGCTTCCTTTAGACCAAAGAGCCCTATTTTACTGCATTAGATCAGCACTGCTAGGGAAAGCATTTTCTCGTAATTGTTGAGAAAAAAAAATGTCCCTTCTGGAGTCAATGGGAAATCATGATTACTGTGAGCCCTGCAGTGGCATCTGCAGACAAGAACACAAATGAAAGCAGTTTGAGGCATACATTTGGAAACAAACCTGGAGCTCTGTAATTTCTTAGTAGTTTTAGAGATGAATCCAGAGTATTTTTATGGGATTTCAGAAATATTTCCATCACTAGCCTGTCTTGGCTTTGGCAAATATAGGAATAACTTAAACTATATTTATTTAATTCTATTTATCATAATTGAAACATAGGACAAGTACAATGGTCCACAATAGTTTAGAAAACTCTGTTTCTAACCTGAAATAATTTATCAATACAATTTTGTTTGGTAAGCTAAAAGTATACAGCAATGTCCACAATATATTTCTATCATGAAAGTTTCAAAAAATATTTAAACATAGTTTTTCTTTAGTAGAATTGACTAAACCTTTATAAAAAGCACACAACATGCCTGCTATTGACCTTAAGTTACAAACGTTTAAAAAAATAAGAGCTATGTTAACAGTGTCTCTCAGACACAAAGTATAAGCATGTTAATATTTATGATATTTTACCTTTATGATGTAATAGACCCCATAAGCTCGACCAACAAAAGAAGATACATTAAGGCAAATGCAGTCCAAAAATTCTAAAATTTCCTAGAATTATTTTTTCAAGCTAATATTGCCCAAAATCATTTAGCAATATAGTTTATTTTTAGAAATTGTAGACCTAACTTAATAACAAATATAATTATTTTGAAAAAGCCCATAGACCTAACTTAATTTCATACAACAGATTCACCAACTCCCAAAATTATTATTATTTAGGCTTTTATTTAGCTGTCTTAATTTTGATGAATTATCCATTTTTCTGGGTATATTAATAGTAACAGACCTACTTTTTATATCTCCTTAAAACAATAACCAAGTTCTAAAGAAGGATTTAGGGTTTCTTAAAAAAAAAGTAAATAAACACACACACACACAAATGAGATATAGATCAATGGTTGATTGATAGACAAATAGATGCTAAGCTAGTGGCAAAGAATAATGCATTCAAACTCTTGATTGGCATATATATGGAGAAAGATGTAAACTATTGCACTCTTAAACCCATAATTGTTGTGACTGAGAATGGTTTTTAAATGCACTCTTTCTTGAACTTTCTTAAAGACAATTGTACATTTTGCCTACATCATGGTAAGTAGCATAAGATGTGGAGATCTATTTTGCACAAGATGTGTTTCAGAGTTCACTTGAAAATGAGCCACACTTGTTTGACACACTTCTCCACTATTTGGAGAGAAAATAGTGCTTTTAAATTCAGAGAATTTTCTTAAGCTAGAACAAAGGCACATTAGTCACTGGCTTCAGATGTGTTTTGCTCATACATAGCAATAAATTAAAGCAAGGTGTTAAAGTGATGTTTGTGAGTGAGTGGAAGAAACAAGAATAAATAAATAAAAAGAATTGAGAAATAAAGAACCCGAGCTGGCTTCTTATTCATACATTTACTATGTTAGTATATGAAAACAAATCATTTCTTATTTTCAAAAAGCGATGGATAAATCAATTCTGCTGATATTGGCAAAATCAAATGTTTTGCAACAAAACTTACTACACTTAGTGTAATATCCACACAGGAGCCAATACATTTTTGTAGGTGGAGACTGCTCATTTGTTTCCCAGCTGCCCAGACCAAAAATAATCACACAGAATCTGTATTAATTACAACACTGCTTGGCCAATCACTTCAGTGTATTGCTAGCTAACTCTTATCTCTTAAATTAATCATTTCCATTATTTTATGTTTTACCATGAGGCTCGTGGTTTACCAGTAAGGTTCCTGGGTGTCTGTCTCCTACTGTGGCTACATGGCATCTCTTTGACTCTGCCTACTCTCTCCTCCTCTGTCTGCTTGGAATTCCTGCCTTGTCCTATTCTGTGCAGCAATAGGCCCAAAGCAGATTCTTTCTTAACCAGTGGTATTTACAGCATCCAGAGGGGAATCCCACATCATACTCCTTGTCATGTTCCACGGTTTCTTAGAAGCTATTTCTTTGATACTCAAGTTCTACTTCAATTTTCACAAAGTAAAATGTTAGAGAGATTGATTGTTACAAAAACTTTTCAAGCACTTATGTGATGATTTTAGTCATTTTAGGGAACTATGCCGTATTCGTCCTTCTCACTCATCATGTCCATCTTGTTTAAAGGGCTCATATAGAATCTGTGATTATTTTCTTTAAAAAGACTTTAGTAATTAGCCAAGAGATGTCTTCAAAAAAGCAGATTACTGAAAAGTTTGCACTCCTTCAGCAATGCCAACCTTCAAACTTGGCAGATGTCTAATTAGTGTTGCAGTTTTTCAAATAGACTTTTTATGACTCACCAAGACTATGGAGTCAGTTCCATTAAAAGACATCTCCTATATCATGATGTCAGAGTATCCTGATTTATATGCTATCTTCTGAGACTCGTGTGCTTAATCAGCCTTTGCCACAAACATGGCAATACATCTTGTTCTCATAACTCATTCCTGCTCCCCATTCCATCCCTTCCTACATCCACTCATCAGAGCCTCAGAGGCAGTAAATATTTCATATTTCCAGGAACACTTAGTACAGCTCATGTCACCATAGTCATTTTATATATAAAATAGATACTTCTTTTATACTATAAGGCCAAGTACAATGTGTTTTGCTGTCTGTATCCAATGATATTTATTAAAATACTATTAAATTAGCACCCTGTAATTCCAAGGTCAACAAATATGCTTTTTTTGTCCTTAGTGTTATGCTCTGAAATGATCTTGTACTTTTTGAAATAAAAGTTGTGTGTGAAACTAAAATCGGCTTAAATTTAAAATGCACAAACTGTTGGAGTCACTAGTGGGTTTTAAGGACAAGCTTACCTGAGTTTCCTTTCAGGAACTTTGTAACCAAATGAGAAAAAGTAAACTGCTTTAAAGTGCCCTCCATTAAAGGAATTTGGTATTATATATCTAGTTATCTTGGCAATAGTTATATAGCTTTATAATAAACCCCAACAATGTTATCATAATAAGAAAACATTGAGTCCATGGTAACACCTAGAATCAGATATAAAGAAGCAGAAATCATATTCATGAAGACAACATAATATCAAAATGCTCGAAGGCCTAGGATTATATTTTTCACTGCTAGGATTTGAATCCAGAGTCTTGTACCTGCTAGGTTAGTGCTCGAGCACTCTGCCACACCTTCAGCTGTTAGATGCCTAAGACATTTAATATAGCTCCCCAGAAATTTATCACTTGTATTTCATGTGCCATTCGTGCTCAGAACAAAGGCTATCTATATGCAGCATTCTTCATTCTTCACAAAGCTAGGAGGGTTTAAGTACCAGGTTTGCTCAATCACATTTCCATTATACCAAAGAGAGCTACCATTTCATGTGGCTTCCTCCAGGAAGCCTGCTTGCTTGGTTTTTTAAATTGTAGGTGATATTTTCCAAGCATGGTATATTGGACACACAATGCATATAGGCTCTCCTAATCTTGGAATGTATTATCAGTTTGTTTATAATAGTTTGAAAGGCTAGTTTGAAATGATAATTATCTGGATCATCTGCCTCTTTTTCTTTCCTTGTGGGGCATAGAAGTATAGCAGCCAAATTAATTGAACATCTTCCCAGAGACCCAGACACACCATATAGACAGTCCACATACGTAAACAATTCCTGAAAAGTTTTAGCCCACCCTTTATGAGACAAGGGCTTGAGAAGGATTGGTATGACACATCTCCAAAGACCAGAGTCTAAATCATTCTACCACATTATGACTCAACATAATATTAACTCTCCATACAGGAACTCATCATTTTACTGACTTTAATTTCATATTTAACAAGGCATACACATATTTCCTAGAGCAAAGAATTATTTGCTATAAACATATTATTGTCAGTTTTTAAAATTATTTTTGGGGGGAGGCTGGAGAGATGATACAGAGGTTAAGAGTTCTGACTGCTTTTCCAATGGACCAAGTTCAGTTTCGAGCACCTACATGAAATTTCACAAACATCTATCACTCCAGTCCCAGGGGATCTGATGCTCTCTCTTATGGCCTCCACAGATACAAAACACGCACACAATGAACATACATATGTGCAAGAAAAACATTCATATGCAAAAAATTAATAAATCACTATTTTAAAAAAGGTATCATTTCCAATGTGGTCCAATGTGAGGTCCCAAGGTCCAAATGAGGAGCAGAAGGAAGGAGATCATGAGAAAGGAAGTCAG
>LOJH01067851.1:0-10708 GCA_001685095.1 Ellobius talpinus
GGAAGTGGTCTCCTGTTCCAATGTGTTCAAGTGTACTTCCCACTTTCTCTTCTACAAGGTTCAGTGTGGTTGGTTTTGTGCTGAGGTATTTGATCCATTTGGATTTGAGTTTTGTGCATGGTAGTAGATATGGGTCTATTTCTTTCTTCTATATGTTGATATCCAGTTATTCCAGCACTATTTGTTGAATATGCTTTCTTTTTCCATTTTATGTTTTTTGCTACTTTGTCAAAAATCAGGTATTCCTAGGTATATAGATTGATATCCAGGTCTTTGATTCGGTTCCATTGGTTTTCCTGTCTGTTTTTATGCTAATACCAGGCTGTTGTCAGTACTGTAACTCTGTAGTAGAGTTTAAAGTCAGGGATTGTGATACCTCCTGAAGTTCCTTTATTATACAGGATTGTTTTGGCTATTCTTGTTTTTTTTCCCATTTGAAGTTGGGTATTTTTCTTTCAGGATCTGTGATGTATTTTTCTGGGATTTTGCTGGGCATTGCATTGAATCTGTAGATTGTTTCTAAAAAGGTTGNTAATTCTACCTACCCAAGAGCATGGGAGATCTTTCCATTTTCTGGTCTCTTCTTCAATTTTTTTCTTCAAGATTTAAAGCTCTTGTCATACAGGTCTTCTACTTGTTTGTTTAGAGTTACTCCAAGATATTTTATGTTATTTGTGGCTATTGTGAAGGGTGATGTTTCTCTGATTTCTTTCTCAGCCTATTTATCATCTGTATAAAGGAGGGCTATTGATTTTTTTAGTTAATCTTATATCTTGCTACATTACTGAAGGTGTTTATGAGGTGTAGATGTTCCTTGGTAGAAATTTTTGGGTTACTTATGTAAACTATCATATCCTCATCAAATAGTGAGAGTTTGACTTCTTTTCCGATTTGTAGCCTCTTGATTTCCTTTTGTTGTCTTATTGCTCTAGTTAGAGTCTCAAGTACTAGATGAATAGATATGGAGAGAGTGGGCAACACTGCCTTGTTCCTGATTTCACTGGGATCGCTTTGAGTTTTTCTCCATTTTAGTTTGATGTTGCCTGTTGACTTGCTGTATATTACTTTTGTTAAGTTTATATATGTTCCTTGTAGCCCTGCTTTCTCCAAGGCCTTTATCATGAAGGGATGTTGTATTTTGTCAAAGGCTTTTTTAGCATCTAATGAGATGATCATGTGGTTTTTGTTCAGTTGGTTTATGTGGTGGATTACATTGACAGATTTTTATATGTTGAACCATCCCTGCATCTCTGAGATGAAGCCTACTCGGTGATGGTGGATGATTTTTCTGATGTGTTCTTGGATTCGGTTTGCCAGTATTTTATTNTTTATCATGAAGGGATGTTGTATTTTGTCAAAGGCTTTTTTAGCATCTAATGAGATGATCATGTGGTTTTTGTTCAGTTGGTTTATGTGGTGGATTACATTGACAGATTTTTATATGTTGAACCATCCCTGCATCTCTGAGATGAAGCCTACTCGGTGATGGTGGATGATTTTTCTGATGTGTTCTTGGATTCGGTTTGCCAGTATTTTATTGAGTATTTTTACATCAATGTTCATGAGTGAGATTGGTCTGTAGTTCTTTCTTAGGAATGTCTTTGTGTGGTTTGAGTATCAGGGTAATTGTAACCTTGTAAAAAGTATTTGGCAATGTTCCTTGTAATATCATGTTTTTCTTTATAGCTAATTAATATTTAGCTATGAAACTATACTACATCATTATCCATTTGTCATTTGTTGGTCATCTAGGCTTCCTCCATTTCCTAGTTGTTCTGAATAGTACAGGCATTGCTCTCAAAGGGTCTTTTGGCTGTATGCCTGGAATTGTACACCTGGATCATATGGTAGTTTTATTTTTAGGTTTCCCTCTCTCTCTCCCTTTTTTTTTGAGAAACTTCCAGACTGACTTACAAAGAGGCTGCAGCAGATCATATTCCCACCAAAAGTGATTTGAAGGTTTAATTACCTAAATACCCAGGTAAACTGAAAATCTCAGGACAGGAAAGTTGGCTTGACTGATAACACCTGTGGAAGTTTCTGATCAGGAGATCCACATTTCAAAACTACCACTTCCAAACTGTAAGGGAACTGATCTGGATATGCCCAAGGTTCTTCTTTTCCCTTCTATGAAACCCCAATACCTGACACCGTGTATGAACAGTCAAGATTTCTGAGAGGGACTCTCACTTTCTGTTATTCTAAGAATAATTCTGCTTCTGGAGGTGTCTACTTCTTTCCTTTTTTACGTCATTGTCATCGGTCCCTGCTTGGACCCATTTACCTTTCCCCACATCTGCACCAGCATGTGTGTGTTTATTTTTATTAAAGATTTATTTATTTTATTATGTATACAGTGTTCTGTTTGTCTGGCTTGCTGGTCAGAAGAGGGCATCAGATCTCATTACAGATGGCTGTGAGCCACCATGTGGTTGCGGGGAATTGAACTCAGGACCTCTGAAAGAGCAGTCAGTGCTCTTAACTTCTGAGCCATCTTTCTAGCCCGTGTGTTTATTTTTTAAAAAATGCATTTAATTAATTATTTTTTCCAGCCTGATCACAATTTCACCTCCCTTCCCCTCTCTTCCCAGTCCCTTCCCCCATCTCCCCTCTTCTCCTGCCCTCCCATCCACTTCTCCTTCTTTCTCTTCACAAAAGGGCCACCTCTGCGTATATTAGCCATCCTTGGCTTATCAAGTTGTAATAAGACTAGGAACCTTCTCTCCTGTTGAGGCTGGTCGAGGCAATCCAGTAGGAGAAAATGGTCCCAAAAGCAGGTAACAGAGTCAGAGACAGTCCCTGATCCCACTGTTAGGAGACTCACAAGAACAAGCTGCACAGCTGTAACACATTCAGAGAGCCTGAGTCAGTCCCATGCAACCTCTCTGGTTAGCAGTTCAGTCTCTGAGCCCCTATGAGTCCAAGATAGTTGATTCTGTAAATTTTCTTGTGGTGTCCTTGGCCCCTTTGGCTCCTACAATCCTTCCTTCCCCTCTTTTACAGAATTCCCTGAGATCCATCTAAGGTTTGACTGTGAGTCTTCATGTGTCTCCATCTGTTTCTGAGTGAAGCCTCCCTGACTGTTGCGCTAGGCAATGATCTATGTATGAGTACAGCAGAATATTACTAAAAATCATTTCATTGACTTTTTTGCCCATCATGTTTGGTTTTATCCTAGGTCTCTGGGCTGTCCAGCCCCTGGGTCCTGGCCCCCCAGGTAGTGTCTTGATGATACCCCTTCTGACTGGTGTGAGATAAATCCTAAAGTCTTTTTACTCTTTATTTCCCTCATGGCTAAGGATGTTGAGCATTTTAAAAGCTTCCTAGCCATTGTGTTTCTTAGTGTGAGATCTTTCTGTTTAGGTCTGTAATCCAGTTTTTATTCAGGTTGTTTTATTTCTTAGTGTTTTTGAGTTCTAAAGATATTCTTTAAAAATCTTTAAAATAAATTTTAAAAATTTTATTCATTTTATGTGTATGAATGCTTTGCCTACATTCATGTCTGTATACCACATGCATGCCTGGTACCTTGGGAGATCAGAAGAGTGCATTGGATTCTTTGCCACTGGAGTCACAAATGGTGGACTGGGTGTTGGGGACTGAAATTGGATCTTCGATAGGAACAATACATGTTCTTAACCAGTGAGCCATCTCTATCTCTCCAGACCCAATTTTTCTATATTCTTGTTGCTATTTTGTCAGATGTACAGCTGGCAAAGATCTTTCTCCCATTGCACAGGCTGCCTCTTCACTCAGGTAACAGTGGCCCTCATTGTGCAAAAGCTTTATAATTTCGTGAGATTCATTTGTTGAATTTTGGTCTTAGTTCCTGTCCTACTAAAGTCCTATTTATAAAGTCCCTGATTATACTTATATATTACAATGCACGTCCTACCTTCTCCTCTAGCAGTTTAGAGTATGTTGTAAATAAGATAACAAATGAAGGAGACTCGTGAAAACAAAGCAGTGTTAAAGTTTTTGAGAATTTCATATATGAGTATTGTATTTATATTATTTTCCCCACCTTATTCTCCCTTCAGTTCCTCCCGTTCTCTAGCTCCTCCCATGTCTCTCCCATTTCTTCTCAAATTCATGGCCTCCTCTTCTTC
Source organism: Ellobius talpinus (assembly GCA_001685095.1). Lineage (NCBI taxonomy): Eukaryota > Metazoa > Chordata > Mammalia > Rodentia > Cricetidae > Ellobius > Ellobius talpinus. The sequence goes on from LOJH01067851.1 coordinate 4,110, forward strand.
AATTATAGTTGTTCCATGTATATGCATATAAGTTTATAGATATAATCATCTGAGATCATTCAGTCTTGCTCAAATTTGCTTAGGGATGACTTCTTATGATTGACTAACCAATCATATGGGGGTTTGTTCTGGAGAAGATGGATTCTCCCTCTTTCTGGAGTCACTAATTCCTTGCAGCTCTTCTAGGGGGTGAAGCCTTGTAAGAAGTCCCCCATCCATTTTGTTAGGTCAATTTGTGTTATTACTTTTAAGGACTTCTTGGGTAACAATACCAAGATATTCTGAGTCCAGTTTCCCTGTTGTTTATAAAAGACACACATTGTCTCACAGAGGACATCACATCCTGGTCTGATACTTTTAGATTTTGTTTCTGTAGTGTTCCCTGAGCCGTAGGTGTAGGCTTGTGTTAGTTGTTTTCCAAAGTTTTTCCAGCTGCAGCTTTCTGTAACAGTTTCCATCTGATGCAAAAGGACACCTCTTAGGTGAGGAGTCAGAATTAGTGCTTCTGAGTAAAAGCGTTTTTGATATGTAGTTTTGAAGAAAATGATGCCAGCAGAGAGAAAAGGTGAAATCATCTGGCATACTGACTGGGTCCTAGCTAGTGGTTTTTAAAGTTCCCTGATCAAGACAAATTCCTTTCTTCTTAGGGGCCAGGACTTGTCGACTCCCCAGATTTCTCATCCAATTTATTGGGGAAATAGAGCCTTTTTTTCATGAGTAATTTGGGACTTGAGACTGCCCTCTTCGCTTACTGTGGGCTCAGTCACACCATAGACAACCCACAACTTCCAACTCCCAGTTCCTGAGATAAACCAGTACCAGCTGCCAGCTGTCTATAACTCAGATGTACTTCAGGCATACCCGTTGTGAAACAGTTTCCTCCAAGACTGAAACATTCCATCATGAAGAAAGCTCCATAAGCAGCGAGGGAAACAACTCAAAATAGCTTCAGAAAGTTCCTGAAACTAACCAATTTGACTAGGTTCCTCTGGGTCCCAGTAGACATAAAATCTCTTTGAAGACCACTGTATGATCAACAGACTTCAGACTTCAGAATCAGGGTCTATGGACCAACAAAAGCCATGTTCCCCTCCAAGCAAACTCTGAAGTCGCCCTATCTCAGTCAGTTACAAGCATTTGGACAGTGCAGTCTATTCAACTAGTCAAACAAACGGAAACGTCTCTCCTTATCTGCTTATGCTTTCTGTTCTAAAACCTCAGCAAGCCATCTTCCCCTAGTGTAACTAATCTTGGCTCTTCAATCACCTGATACTCAAAATCTCCTCTCACTCAACTGCCACAGTGTCGGATGGCAGGAATGTATTTTTCGGCTTTTACGCCAAAAATTTCAGTAGCAGTCAACTAAAAGGCAGGCCATTACTGATCACAAGTCAAGGAACGCCATTTCTTGGAAAGGTCTCCGTTTAATTGCCCCGTGGACAATCGCAGTTCAGCTAAAGTATCAGGGAACTGGAGCTGCCCTGGACACAGCTAGATTGCTACTCACGGGTCAGGAATCGAGTCTAGTCCTCATTAGCTGTGGGACCTTGCAGAAGCCCTCGACCTCTCTGTATTTCTGTCTCTTTCCTCAAAATGACAATAAAGGCTTGTCTCGCCTACTTCTCTGTGCTGCTGCGAGGTTCCAATTAGGTAATAAATGGGAAAGTGCTTTGAAAACATGAGTTATTCAAACTAAGACAGACTCACCATGGCAGTCTTCCCCGGCTGCTCAAATGGTAGCTGCTGCCGGCCTCCTCATCACCTCCTGACCCCAGAACTGTCTAACGAGAAAGCTAATTTGGAGGGGTTAGAGGTCAAGAGTGAGCAGAGTCTGCCATCTGAGTGTTCAGTAAACATAGATGTCGTGATGACTGTTACCTTTTCGTACAGTTCCCCACAATCCACTCCATCAGGGAGCTTGGTGTGTGTAAGTGGTGACCCAGTGACACCTTCACGTCTGCGCCTTCTTCAGTAGCGCAAACTGCCACAAGGTGGTGACTGCTCATCCACGGCCTACATTTCCACCCCCTCCCTCCCCCAGAAGTTAGGTGAAACATGAGATTGCGTTTTACCAGAAGCACGGATGAGCAGCAGTGATGTGTGTCCCTTTGAAATTCCGGCTGGCAGACCTCTCAGTAACACTGTGCTCCTTTTCCCTTCTGGGTCTCTGGGAGGGTTGTGACCCTGGTACAGGTGTGTTGAGAAGAGCACAGCCCCATCAGACTCCCCGTGTTTGTAAATATCTCCTATGTCAACCTAAGTAGTTATGCAGGAACTGCCACTTGATGAAGGAATGTGCTCTTGTTATAGATGGTAAGTTATGTAGTTGTTATAGGCTCCTTTATAGCAGTAGGTTTGTCTGCCTTAGGGAAGCCATGGATGCCTTTCTCATCTTCACGTGAACGTGCTGCACATCCACACACACACTACACATGTGTATATATACTGTGAGTTACTTTATGTAATCTTGCGTTTTAGCTCTGCCTGAACACAGCAGCTTAAGAAAGCCTAGGGAATTGAAGAACAACGGAGGCCGCTACCGTAGTTCTTTACTTGGTCTTCTGAGGCCTCCAGATCCCACCAGTTATCCCACTGGGCAGTTTAGTTCTGTGCTTTTCTTGGTTAGCGATTCCTTTCTCCCTTACTGCTGGAGACTGGCGGGCAGCTAGAGATTTCCAGGGCAGCTCCAGTTCCCTGATGCTTTAGCTGAATCGCAATTGTCCACGGGGCGGTTAAAGGAGATTGCTCTTGTGTGTGTTATGCAAGCACTCTAACCCTGAGCTGCACCTCCACCCCCACAATCACCTTTCTCTTTGAGACAGTGTCATATTATGTAATGCAAGCTGGCCATACAATATATGATCCTGTTTTTCTAGCTACAAAGTATAGGATTGCCCATGACACTTAGCTTTTGCTTAGAGATTCTTAAAATCAAGAAGAGAATCTAGTGAACCACAGCACAGGATTCCCAAGGTCTAGACCAATAGTTCTCAGCAAGTGGATTCCCTTGGGGATTGCACATCAGATTTTTACATTATGATTTATAACAGTAAAATCGCAGTTATGAAGTAACAAGGGAATAATTGTATGGTTGGGGGGTCACAGCGACATGAGGAACACTAGAGAGGGTCACAGCATTAGGACGGTTGGGAACCACTAAGCCTAGGTGATGTCTGCGGTGATTAATACAGATTGGTTACTGTGCATACCTTCATCTCCCTGAGTGCCTCAGTGCCCGTTCCTGCTCCTGTGTGCAGATTCTCTGTTAGGGTTTACCAAAATTGTATGGTCTCAAAGAAGAAGAAAATATTTCTTATGAATCGGTAGAGCCTTCCTGAAATTCTTGAAAGACTTTAATTTTTTGATACCCAAAAGTATTTTGTTTTCAACAGAACCTTAGCAACATCTGTCGAGAAAATGGTACTTCTAAAGTTAGGGGATATTTGAATGATACTATCTGGCTGTTAGAGTAGAAATGGCCCCCATAAACTCATTGTGTTTAAATGCTGGCCCCATTGGGAGTGCCACTATTAGGAGGTGTGGCCTTTTGGGAGTAGGCGTGGCCTTGTTGTAGGAAATGTGTCATGGGTTGGCCTTGAAGTCTCAGATGCTCATGCTTGACCAAGTGTCACTTTCACTTCTGTTGCCTGCAGATCAAGATGCAGAACTCAACCAACTCTCCAGTCCCGTGACTGCCAGCACACCCCCATGCTTCCTGCCGTGATGATAATGGACTAAACCTCTGTACTGTAAGCCAGCTCCAATTAAATAGTTTTCTTTATAAGAGTTGCCAGTGGTTATGGTGTCCCTTCACAGCAACACAGCACTAACTAGGACACCATCCTATGTCACTCAGCAGGCCTTTGTATCCACTGATGATATATGCTTCCTCCCACCTTTCAGGGTTTTAGAGTTGGTGCACCTACCTATACTGCCTTGTTTTTACTCCAATCTTAATGTAGTCATCTGTCATGGATTAAATAAGACATGCTCCCCCACTTTGCTCCTGTACTTGACTACTTGGTCCTTAGTTGGTGGTGCTATTCAGGGACTTTAGGAGGTTAGCCTTGTTGGCAGAAGTACATTGCTGGAGGTAGGTTTATGAGTTTAAAGCTTTGCCCTATGTCTAGTTTTCTCTCTCCGATTCATGCCTGTGATTAATAATGTGAACTCTAAGTTTCCTGCTCTACCTACCATGCCTGCCAGCTGCCAAGCTTCCTTGTTGTGATGGACAAGGGATGTCAAGAACCATGGAACTGTGAGCCCAAGTAAATGCTTTCCTCCATAAATTGCCTTGGTCATGATGTTTTATTACAGCAATAGAAAAGCAACAAAAGTTGGTACCAGAAAATGAGATAATGAACCTGGCCATGTTTGTTTTTGGGAAAAATGTGGAGGATTTTGGAACTTTGGATTAGAAAAGTGGTGGAATGTTGTAAGTAGAGCTTGAAAGGGCCAGGAGGAGCTTCGAAGACAGTAGTTCTGAGAGCAGCTCAGGCCGTGGAGGCCCCCATTCAAATAGTTTCAGTGGGCAACAACATTAGCAACCGGGCTAAAGGCTACTCCTGTGTTACTCTAACAAATACTCTGGGTGCCTTCTGCACTTGTCCTAAGAATTTACCTGGAAGTAAAGGAAATGATAATTGACTAATTGGAAGAAGAGATTTTAAGACCACATATCGCTGAGTGTGTGGCTTGGTTATTATTGAGAGTGATGGATCGTTTTATGTCAACTTGATGTAGCTAACTCATTGGAGAGGAGGGAACCTCAATTGAGTAAGTGCCTCCATAAGATCTAGCTGTAGGCAAGCAAGCCTGTAGGGCATTTTCTTAATTAGTGATTAGTGTGGATGACCCAGCGCATTGTGAGTGGGGCCATCCCTGGGCTGATTGATGCTCCTGGGTTCTATAAGAAATCCATGAGGGGAAAGCCAGTAAGCAGCACACCTCCATAGTCTCTGCATCAGCTCCTACCTCCCGGTTCTTGAGCTGTTTAAGTTCCTGCCTTAACTTCAGTGATGAACAGACACAAGGAATCATAAGCCCAATAAACCTTTCCTCCCTAGGTTATTTTAGTCATGGTGTTTTATGGCACCAATAGTTACCCTAGCAAAGACATTGATAATGCTTAAAATGATCTTCAGTAAAAATAAACAAGGGGAGAAAGAAATTCAAAATGTATAGTTGAGAAACAAAAAGACAACTAGGAAGCTTAATGTTACAGCCAAGGCCTGTACTGCAGGAGAGACTTTTGGTCATATGAAAGGAGGTTAGTGCCATCAAGGAGAAATCTTTCCTGCTTTGGAATGAAGAAAACTTTCAGGGCAAGACCCCACCAAGCTAAGCTTCCAAGCTGTGAGAGAACCTAAGATGTTTTTCTGCTCCTGGAAGGTAACAGACAAAAGTACCACAGCTAACGTGTGTGTGTGTGTGTGTGTGTGTGTGTGTGTGCAGGGTTCATTCCAAGCTGGTAGCTTAATCTGATAGTGTCATCCATGTGATTCTGGCTTTAAAGGCGTGAAGATTTTAAAGGCATGAGTGAAGGGGTCATAGATTTCTTCCTCTGTGGATTTAGAGAGCTGTTGAGGCCAGGCATTGTGTGGTGGTAGGGATGTACTTGGGCAAGAGGCTATGAGATGAGGTCATCGTATAAAGCTGTGAAAGTTAACTTGATTTGCAGTGGAGACTCAGGATGTCTGAGTTTACAGAGTGATGGGATATCTGGAAAGGAGAGCTGTGCACAGAGCGATGTATGTTGTAGACAGAAAACCCTAAGGGGCAGAGCCACTGCAGCCTTTTGATATTGGACATGGACCTACAAACACTGGTGTTTGTCATGCTGGATTTGGTCTTTCTTTGGCTTAATATTTTCTTATTATGATACCATTCCTCCCTTACTGAATGACAATGCATATTCTGTGGCACTATATGTTGGAACTATGTAATTTTCTTTTGGATTTTAGAGGAAATTACAATGAAGAGATTGCCTTGAGTTTCAAGGGATACTTTGGACTTTTAAATAATGTTGAAAAGCTCTGGCATTTGAACACTTGGTTTCCAGGGGGTGGTACATTTTGGGGAGGTGTAAGTGGTGGAGCCTTGCTGGAGGAAGTATGTCATTGGATGTGGGCTTTCATATTAAAAGCCTACAGCCCCTTCCAGTTTGCTTTCTGCTTCATGCTTGTGTTTGAAGACATGGGCACTCAGCTTCCTGATGCTGCTGCCATGGCTTCTGCTTGATGCTATGCCTCCCCATGTGGTAGATTCCTGTTCTTCTGGGGCCATTAGCTCAGTTAAACTTTCTTCCATAAGTTGCCTTGATTGTATTTTGTCACAACAGAAAATTACTAATACATCATCTTTCTTTTTTTAAATTCATTTTTAATTGATTTTATTGAGCTATACATTTTTTTCTCTGCTCCCCTCCCATCCTCTCCCCACCCTTTCAACCCTCTCCCATGGTCTCCATGCTCACAATTTACTCAGGAGATCTTTTCTTTTTCTACTTCCTATGTAGATTAGAGCCATTTATGTCTCTTTTAGAATTCTCATTGTTGTCTAGGTTCTCTGGGATTGTGATTTGTAGGCTGGTTTTCTTT
>LOJH01067852.1:0-10176 GCA_001685095.1 Ellobius talpinus
TATTTCGGGATATAAGCTAGCCATGTGGGAGCTGGGCTGGACGAAAAGCAGGCCTGCTCACCTCATCACTACACTTTATAATCCACAAAAAAAGGAGCTTAAGAAAGATGACACTCTAGTTTTCTCAGTCACAGATAAGTATCATTCTAAAGATTGAATCAAGATTAAAATAAGTTGATCAGGGGTTGAAATAGAAGTCCCTCAAGAATATGCTCTTGATTTGGGGGTTGTACTAGCTGGTTTTGTGTATCAACTTGGTACAAGCTAGAGTTACTGAGAAGGAACCTCAGTTGAGGAAATGCCTCCATGAGATCCAGTTGTAAGGCATTTTCTTAATTAGTGATCAATGGGGGAGAACCTAGCCCATTGTGGGTGGTGCCATCCCCAGGTTGGTGGTCCTGTGTTCTATCAGAAAGCAGGATGAGCACGCCATGTGGAGCAAGCCAGTAAGTAAGCAAGCCACCCCTCCATGGCTTTTACATCAGGTCCTGTCTCCAGGTTCCTGCCCTGTTTGAGTTCCTGTCCTGACTTCCTTCAGTGGAATGTAAGCCAAATAAACCCTTTCCGCCCCAACTTGCTTTTTGGTCAAGGTGTTTCATCACAGCAATAGAAACCCTAATTAAGATGGGGTGACAAAATTTCTGGTAATATTTGTATCCATCATAGAAGTGCCCTATTTTCTGAGAATATGTTTGTCTCTGTGTACCTTGAACAAAAGGCTCTTGTTAAGATTCCAAGACTTAAGCTGTCAGTACTATTATCTTGTAAAAACAAACCTGCCTGGCTCCATTATTCAATCATCTTTTACCCTGGTAATAATGTTATAATTGATATTTCCTTTGTTCCTACATGGCATAACATAAATACTCATAGGATTCCCTGTGGATGAAGGTTGTCAGCACTTTTTCCCCACACACACTTTTAAGGTATTCAAATGATTTAACAGATTCCTTATTTAAACAAAGAATGAGAATCTGGTATTATTTATTACTGACTGATATAATTCACTTATCTTTCTTGTCAGTTTCTCTGAGTATCAGCCCCATAAAGAAAGTTTTTTTAGGGGAGGCAGATAAGACAGGGCTTGAATTCATGGCAGCCCACCTGCATACTGGGATTATAGGCTTTAGTCACAGACATCTCCATGCTACTGTCATGGCAACCCTGCTGCCTCAGAATCCTGAGTGTTGAGAAGGACAGAAATTTTTGTCTCATTTGTTAGCTGTTAGGTCTTCAGGACACGACAGGTATGAGCTAACAGTAGATGAACAACAAACATCTACAGACAATCAATAAATAAAATAAATGTTGAATTTCTAGTAAGTGCTAACAGCAGGCATCACCTTCCAGCATCTATTTGAAATGCTAGGACCAGATAAGACTATCTGGAGATTGTATGAGGAAGGAGTTCTGGGCAAAGTCCAGGTGATTTAATCTCAGCATTTCAAGTTTGAAGAACTGGAGGCTTACTCAGGAGACTGAGTAGGAGAGGCCTGTGGAGGAAGAGGAAAGAGGAGGCCCTGGTACATCCATTCTGTGATCTCTCAGATATGGCCTCATTTGATCTCAATCACTTTCTCTTATTTTTTCACTTATATAGAGTTCTGGATTTCTAGTCTCTACTACAGCCTCCTAGGAACAGGTTCATATATATGGTGTTTGTGTGTGTGTGTAGGTTAGAAGACAACTTGTAGGAACTGGTTCTTTCCTTCTATCATTGAGTCCCAGGGACTCAGGTTGTCAGGTTTGATGATAAGTGCATTTACCCACAGAGCCATCTTGCTGGCCCATTTTATTTTACTAGGTCAGTGAATGACTTTTGAGAGTCAGTTCTCTCCTCCCAATATGTGGGTTCTGGGGATGGAAAACAGGTTACTATGCTTTGGGGCTAGTTTACTTAACTGCTGAACCATCTCGTCTGACCTACGTGATTTTGTGTTCAGTTTTTAAGATAATAGGGTTATATAGCCTGCAGTGCTCTTGAACTGAATAGCCAATGGTGATGTTGAACACATGATACTCTTGCTTCTACCTCCTGTGTGCTAGGATTACAGGCACGCACCACCACATTTGGCATACACACATATTTATATGTGCTTGATTACATAACTTTTCAGACACTATCATTCACTCAAGGTGTCATTGTCTCTGTCACTGACCCCCTGCCTCATTAGTCTTCTACTAACACACACACACACACACACACAGAGAGAGAGAGAGAGCATCACGTGTTATAGTCTGTCTCATTTGGTACTATCACCAGTACTTTCTCTCACTAGGTCAATTTTACCATATGTATAAGCACAGTTCTACCATCACAGAAACTATTTATTTCCCTTGGCCTAATATTTTCTTACATGCACAATTACTGATGTATAGTCACCACTAAATAAGTCTCATGAAGTTACTTACACATATAAAATCACCATTTCTCAAATCCCCCTTCTCTCTTAAAGCCACTTAGGTTACATCTCCAAGAATTCCCTATTTATAGCCTGTTACAGAGTTCCAGTCTCCTCTGAACACACAAAGGCACAGTACCTCAGACACCTCATCTTCCTCACGGACTAATAAAATTCTTCTCAATCACCTTTCACCATGTTGACTCCTTTATTGACAAGGTAGTGTTTTCTTTTGAGACAGGGTTTCACTCTACAGCCTAGGCTGGCTTCAAACTGACTATGTAGCTAGGCTAGTCTTGAACTCATGAACTCCTACCTCAGCATCTTGAGTGCCAGAACTGGAGGTGTGAGCCACCATGCCCAGCAAAGAATTTCACATATATATAGCTTCTTAGACACCTGGTCCATTCAGTCTCACCATCATTTTCCCTCAGTACCTTCTGATACAAAGGTCACTAATTCACAATTGCTACAAGGCTTTCATTAAGTCTTGTGTGATGAGTTTCCCATGTCCTGGTCAAACACACCATTGTTTTCCTCATACAGTCAACTATCATGGATATATCTGTACATTGAATAGCCTCCAAGTTTCTCACATATCCTGATTGTGGTTATACAGTAGTTCACTGGCTCAGTCTCATTTTGTTTTCCATACATAAGGTTTCATTCAGTTCTATGAAATGTTTCAGACTTACATAATTTTCAGACACCATTTGGTTGTCAAGTTTGTCTCACAACTGCTGACTATGAGTCCTTGCTACTGCTGGTCCCATGGTCCTTTTCTCCTCCCACAGACACGTTTGTGTATCAGCTCCTCAACCTCACCAGAACCTGTGGGGAAGCTGCAATTGTTAATTGCAAACCAGTCTGCACTCACTAGACTCAGGATCTCTCTCTCTCTCTCTCTGTCACACACACAGACACACAGACACACAGACATACATGCTAGCCTTTCAAACTTTAGCAGCTACAGCCAATCCGTTTCGCAGACTTTCTCATGGTTTCTCTGAGACATTTCATACACATAGTCTCATACCTTGTGTCTTATCAGTCACTTCTTGGGTCTAGTGGTCATTATCGTTCACACAACCAATTGCTTACGCATATACTTCCATGACTTAATTTCCCACACAAACCACTCTCAAATGCTGACGACTGCCTGCTGCTAAACAGTGAGATTTCTCATCTACAAATGGTGGTCCTTGTCAACTTCCACCAGTTCCACCATACTTTCACCTATGGTTTTGGTCAATTTATCCATGCTATCCAGTCTGTCAAACAATGACTAATTTGCAGTCCCCATTCCCTACTATAAACAATCACTGCAGGTTTTGTTTTGAGACAGGATCTTGCTATGTAGCCTAGACTGTTCTTAAGTTCAAAAGACTTTTGCCCCAGTTTCTGCTGGGACTATAGGTATATGATAACACACCTAGCTCTTCTTACATAGTATCTAATCATTCATTCAGTCTTGGTTGAGTTTCTGAAATACAGCCACAATATCTCACATAGACAAAGTCAATTTCAGTTGGGACTGGAGGAATGACCTAGTCAATGAAACATTTGCTTTGCAGGCATGAGAACATACACTGGATCCTCAGAATGCAGGTAAAAATTCCAGGTATAGAGAAGCATAAGCTTGCAATCCCAGAATTCGGAGGTGGAGACAGGTGGATCCTTGAGGCTTGATGGACAGCCACTGTATTCCAACTGGTAAAGTCCAAGCCAATGTGAGACCCTGTCTCAAAGGAAGGGGACAGTGTTCCAGAGGACAACACCCAAGGTTGTTGTCCAGTTGCCACACACAAGACAATACACACATATGCACAAAAATTTTTGTGGTCACACTTTTGGCCTATCACACACAAACCTTTCAGTTTCTCTCACCACACTGGTTCTCATCAATCAGCAGTCTGTATCAGTGTATATGCCATCATTACTGTCCTTCACATACATTCATGCCTGTCATAGCTCATTCCGCTAACATCAGGAGAAAAAAAACCCAACAGCTTTCATCAACACCTTTAAAAATATATATTTACAGGAACAATTCCCCATTCTCTGGGACTCTTAGAAAAAAAGGTCCATTTTGGGGAAGTAAAACAAATAGTGGAGACGAGTGTAGCACCGTCCCCCAAATCACCAACCCCCAGGTCTTCAGGCCTGGTCTGGGCCAGTGCTGACAGGAGGTGAGCCTGGGAGTTTTTTGAATCCATTCCTTCTAGCCTAGAATTGATACAAGACAGGCTTCATGTTCCCTATTCCTCCCTCCCAACTCCAGGGACACTCAAAAGGGTCCTTTGCACCCGCCCGCAGGAAATTGGGGGGCTGGGAGGGAGGGAGCTGAAAATACACATTTGGTATCAAAAATAAACACTTGGGGTTGGCAGGAAGACCGCCTCCAAATCCCTTACTTCCCACCCACCCGCCTACCCACCCATCAGATATAGGAAGGGATGCTTCCCTCTCCCCTATTGAAAATCCCCATTTAAAAATAGATTATACTATCAAAATGGAAGAAGATGGGAGACAGAGAGCCCTGGAGTACTGGCTGGAGGGGCCCCCCAGACGGGGACCATCACCCCAAAAAACCCTCCATTGGGAGGTAATAGGCAGGCCCCCAGGGAATTTGGAGACAAAGGAATGGCTTCTCAGGGGAAGAACAAGAGGAGTATTCCTCTCTGGCTGAAAGCTTACTTGAGAAAGAACAAGGTGACTGAGAAGGTTGGGGAGGTAGCAATTCCTATGTGAACAGTGAGATTCTTCCTTGGCTACCACTCCCAAACCATTAAATCATACAAGTGCTTCCTGGACTCAGATATGGCCAGGAATAATTAAACAAAATAAACTAGCTCTTCAACCCATGTTGCAAAATAAAGACAGGGCACCCTCATCTCCCCAAGGGCAGGCTGAGAAATAAATAAAGGTCCTTCTCAAGTCATACCCTGATTGTCTTGTTTTAGGGAGAAAACTGGGGAGGAAATGGGGGAGATGTCTTACCCACTCTCCTAAAAGGGTTAGGCCAGATTCTTCCCAGTGGCCTTCAAAAAATAAATAAATAAACCGCCTCTACCATTCAAGTAGGAGACGTGTAAAGGCGGCCACTGGGAGGCTGGCAAAAAAGAAAGAAGTTGTCTATTTTGGGTGGAAGTTAGTGAAAGATTCTCTCTTTCTCAGGAATATCCACCCCACCACGACCAGAGCATGAGTCTGTCAGTTGAACTGTTTCTCCTTGAGATGGCTAGTTGGAGAGTTCAGGAGCATGGATGGAGGGACTCCAGAAAGGGAGTGGTGGTGGTAGTCATGGCTTCTGGGGCCCTGGGGAGAGCACCACGGGGGTCGAGAGGCCATCCACGCTGATGGAAGGGATGTGCACCTGTGCGCTGCCACTGGACGGAAACTGGGGAAAGAAACAAGGACAGGTCATGGATAACAACCATGCTGATGACTCTCACCCTTTCCAGCATAGAGGGAGAGAATCCTACCTGGAAGGAGAGCTTGGCTGGACTACGGGGTGCAATTGGACTCAGAGTGCTCCAGAAATGAATGCTGGGGGGCAGTGAGCTGGGTGTCAGCAGCACCGGGGTCTGTGGAGATGAAATGGCAGGAACTCAAGTGAACAGATGACAAGTATGGGAAGAGGGAAGGAACCCACTATATGACTTCCATGGTCACACCTCAAAAGTTCACAGACCTAGGGTGTAACTACTAAGACCATGCCAACAACATCTCTCAATCTTTACAAAGTTGCTAACCCCTAGGAGCCCACCTCCTGTTATTTAGACTTCAATGGGCAAGACTATTCACCAGATTCTACCTGTGCACTGCTCTCCCATCCAAGTACTAACCAGGTCCGACCCTGCTTAGCTTCTGAGATCAGATGAGATCGGGCGCATTCAGGGTGGTATGGCCATAGACCTGTGCACTCCTCTCAAACCATGTAAGTGACCATCAGAAGAGCTCAACTTCCATCTATATACCTCACTAGGAAAGCCAATACACAAATTCTAGGCCAAATAACTAGGCAGTTCTTCAGACGTACCCTCTAGAAGCAAATCCCATAGAAAGCCCTAGGGTGTTGGGCCACCACAAAGTCCTCAGACCTTCTCTTATTTTTTGAGACAGGGTTTCTCTGAGAAGCCCTGGCTGTCCTGGAACCCACTCTGTGTAGGCCAGGCTGGCCTTGAACTCACACTGACATCCACCTGCCTCTTCCTCCATAGTGCTGGGATTAAAGGTGTCAGCCACCACTGCCTGGCTGACCTGCCCTATTTAATTAGCTCCTCAGAGCAGCTAATTATACTTGCCACCAGTGCCAATGCCACCCAGCGAGGCTGGCAGCCCTTGTTCCTTTGCAGGGCACTCACCAAGGTATGTGTGGGTAGCAGGGATGGCGTCAGTGCTGGTCCTGGTGCCTGCAGACCAGAGCCTGTTCCTGATCCAGGAGTCCGTTCAGGTCCTGGGCTACCCAGCAGGCTTGGGCTAAGTGGAAGTTCCAGGTCCCGGGGCTTCCGGCCCTTCTGGGGTTGGGCGATCTCAGTGGCAGAGGCAGAGAGGCCACAAACCTGTGCTGTATTTTCCATTACGACAGCTGGGAGCCGAGCCAGCAGGCCTTCTGAGGGTGAGACTTCTGGTTCAGTTTTGACAGTTTCTGAACCAAAGCCTGCAGCCCCTACTGCTTGCAGTTCTTCCCTAGGTCCCTCCACTTTCACTTCTGGGGGCAGTGGACGGCCAAAACCTGGCTCCAGACTCAACTCTTCTGATTTCTGGTTTGGGGCCTCAGGTGGGGTCAGGATAACCTGGGAGAGGGATGGGCACAAAGGGAACACATAGGCTGTTAGTATTAGAATGTTTTCGTGTGGGTCATCCAAGGCTATCTCTAGGAAGATATATGATATTGGGGGCAAGGCTGTCCTCTAAGAGGTCATGGGACTTAATGGAAGTGGAGATCCTCTGGGGCAGTGGCCCTGGGGTGAGCCAACTTGACAGGGACGAGATTCTAGACTAGACGTACCACTGTTATTCATCCTCATACCTACATTAATCAGAAACTCTGGAAATGGGTCCAAGCAATCTATGCTTAAGGCCATCCTGGTGATTCTGATGAGTGTTAAAGCATGGCAACCAGTGCATTAGATGTGCCCCCGTAAGGGACTAATTGTACCAGAAAGGCATAACTCTCCTCCCCATCCTTTTCTGAGGGAATTTGTGTCCCCACTTCCACCATTACATCGTTTAGCAGCACACCTATATCTGTTCTACCAGTTCCATGCTTCATTTCAGAATTTTGCATCCTTCCTCTCCAAGCCCTTTACTAAATTTCCAAATTCTAGTACTCACCTGCAGGGGCAGACCAGCCTCTTCGGCCTCCAAACAGGCTTCTAAGGGGTTTGGAGTGGTGCTCCTGCTCCCTGAGGGAGGTGCTGGTACTCCTGCAGGGGTAGTGTTGGGGAGCACTGAGGCAGGCCGAGGATGAAGAGGTGGTGGTGGCTGTGGCTGCAGGGACTGGATTGTGAAGGTAGAGTAGAGGCCCGAGCGCATGTATTCGTTCCGGCTGCTGCGTGCTAAACCACCTTGGCCTGCCATTCCTGCACCCTTGGGTGTTCCTGGCTTTCCAGTGGCAGTGTCCCCTGGGGCTGCATGGATAGCAGCAGGGGCCATTGCTACAGTCGAGGCTACAGACACCTCAGGCTGGGGTGGGCAGTCTTCAGTGGAGCACCCTGCAACCTCTGGGTAGGATACAAACTTGTAGACAAACTTCTGACCGCTCACCTTGCGGATGATATTCTGAGAAGTGAAGAACAGGGTGGAAGGAGGGTCTTGAGGCTGTTTCTCTTCTCCTGATGTCTTTCTTCCCACTTGCTCCCATTTCACTCATCTCTTTTAGGCTTGTGAATTCTTCCTGTCTATGCTTTCCTTTTTATCCCTTTCTATGTCTCCCCAGTTTCAACTCCTTCTCTGGGCCCCCTTGACAATTCTTCCCTTATTCACTCATCTTCATCCATCTAACCCCCCTTTCCCTGCTGGCTACATTTCACAAGGGATCTACTTAGGGGAGCAGGTGAGAACCTGGGCATAACAGAGTCAGGAATGTTAGCAGAACTGTTCTGGAAATTAACAACAGCGATAGGAAAATGAAATAAGTGATATATACGTGTTGGAAGAGACTGGGTTATTATAGATGAATAGGGAGATAAAATGATTGATATAAAGGGGTTTTGTAACCATTTATTGATCGACTGTGTCAGGGAGGGGAAGTATGTGACTGACTGATTGATTGAGGTGGCATAAGCATGCCATAGTACATGTAAAGATCAGAGGACAACCTGCAGAAGATGGTTCTCTCCTTCCAGTATGTAGGTCCCAGGGAATGAACTTAGGTACTAAGCCTTCTCATTGGCCAGATATAGTGGATCTTTTTAAAGTTAGTGCTGCTGATTTGGAGTAGAGTGTTGGTTATCCGTTTTTGTTAACTCTAGTTTAACTGGATTGTCTTTAGGTAAGTTAACTTTAACTTTAGGTAAGTTAAGTTAGTTAACTCTAGTTTAATTGGATTGTCTTTAGGTAAGTCTGTAGGCATTTTCTTGCTGTGGGTGGTGCCATCTCTGCACAGGTGGTCTTGGGCTGTATAAAAGAGGTAGCTGAACAAGCTATGAAAGGCAAACCAGTAAGTAGTGTTCCTGCATGGACTTGGCTTCAGTTCCTGCCTTCAGGTTCCTATCCTGACTTCCCTCCATGAAGGAGTATAACCTGTAACATGAAGTAAACCTTTTCCTCCCCAAGTAGTTTCTTGTCATGGTGTTTATCACAGCAATAGAAAACACAATATCTAGATGTCTGGTGTGGTGGCACATGTACTTGGGAGGCAGACGCAGGGGGATCTCTGTGAATTCAAGGTTAGCCTGGTCTACAGAGTGAGTTCCAGGACAGCTGGGGCTACACAGAAAAAGTCTGTCTCAAAAAACAAAAACAAACAAAATTCCTACAAACAAACAAAGCACACTAAGACAGAAATTGGTACCAGAGGGGGCTATTGCTGTGATAGACCTGACCACACTGTTTTGGAAAGGACTGTGGTAGCACCTGGATCTTTGGGCTGGGTGAGCTTACTGTTCAGAGCTTCAAATGAGCTGTGGAGGGAACTTGGAAGATAATGCTGAGAGCAGAGCAGACGATGGAGGCCTGGCTTGTGAACTTTCAGAGGGATGTTTCAGAGTCCCCCCTCAAAGTCTCTACAGGGTCCACTTATGTGATATTTGTTAAGTTGGGAGCATAGACCTCAGCCCCTCGCATCTATCCATCTATCCTAGTCCCCAGGCCTGAGAGTTGTATTGGTCTGGACTTCAAATCCCAGCATGCCAGGTCCTGACCCCTCCCTGGGGGGTTCAGAACCACTTCCACAGGGTACTTAAGTGAACTTCCAAAAGAGGAACACGTGGTCTCTTTTCCTTCCTTCTGGTTGTTATGGTTTTTGTCTCTTTAAGAGGCAGGCCACGCCCACTCCTGTAGTGATAGGGGAGCGGGACTGTTTTTTGTCCCGCCCAGCTCTAGTAAGGCTAGTTTTATATCCGAAATAACAACATATAAATTGTATTTATTTAAGCATTGCCTGGCCCATTATATCTAGCCTTTTTTTGGCTACCTTTTATATGTTTAACCCATTTTTAGTAATCTGTGTATCATCATGGGGTCGTGGCTTACTGGGAAGATTTTAACTCATGTCCATCTTGGAGAGGAGAGCCATGTGTCTGTCTGACTCGGCTTTCTTTCTCCC
>LOJH01067858.1:0-10175 GCA_001685095.1 Ellobius talpinus
TCTTCTGGTACAGGATCAGGGCCCCTTGCTGGCCAGGGACCTCGCAGACAAAAGTTCAACTTTCTTTTAAATGCCACCCAAGTCAAGAAATAGAATCTCGTCAGTCACCTAAGAAGCCCCAAGGGTAGCCAAGTGTCCCGTCTCAACTTCATCTACCCTCTCCTCCCTATTGGACTTTTATAGTAATTACTCTTTCCTATGTATTTATTGTTTTATCATACAATGGTGCATCTTTAAATCCTATAGCTTAGTCTTTTTCAGTTAAAATATATACATCTTCTAAGCATATTTTCATCTAAAACACTCCCTCCATTTCTGTCTTTTATCCTAGAAACTTACTCATCAAAATATATTCGTCAAATGCTGTGTGTCATTTGATCTGTGCAGATTCTCACAGTTCATTCTGGTGATTAGATCTATGTGGCTTAATTTATCACATTCGTCTGTCCTCTGTTTATTCTGTGGAGTTGCATGTTGACCAGTGGTTAACTAGGACTGAGTCACACAACTTTCTGTTCCGTGAGAGACATTGGCAGTACTTGGTTTTTACAATGGAGTAAGGAGAATACTGCTTACTCAATAGCTAGTTTGATTAGGTACAGGCTAGTGGTAGTGGTAGACATCCTACAATGTACAGAATAACCCCCATTTCCACCTTGAAAAGTTTTATTCAGCTCCACATGTCATTAGTGCTGAGTTTGAAAAACCCCCATTTAGAGGTTTGTTCAGATTCAGGTGTAGGTATACCATGTATGCATGCCTGTCTGCATGCCTATATGTATGCATGTATATGCATATGTATTTAAGTATTTGGCAAAATTGTTGGTGGTAGGATTTTTATCAACAGTCACATAACATAGATATCATTCAGAAGTTTGTGATATTCAATACTTACATTAATGTTTGTAAAATAATTCTAAATGACTAATTGCTATTTTATTTATAAGTTGAAAAACTCCAGAAAAAGTCCTTTCCCTTCATCATTTAGTTTGTTATTCAGTGGTACAGTTCAAGTAAAGTTGTATAAATGCTTGAGTCTTCAAGATTATGAGATAAAGGATAGGCTTTGAAAGTATTTGTTTGTGTGTGTGTGCACATGTGCATGCATGCGTGCTCTTAAATCTTGATTTCTATATTCTCTAGATGTGATAGTGAGCAAGTTATTTAAACCATTTGAGCTTTACTTTCTGAATCAATAAAACTAGTATAGTATTTGTCTTGTAGTAGACTTAGATGAAAGCAAACTGAGATAAATCTATTCTTCCATTAATTCTGTAATTATTTAGAGTCTGTTCTGTGTTAGGCAATGCTCTGGGTCCTGGGTGTATGTGTGTGTGCATGTATGAATGTATATATAATTTGTTCTGGTGAAGGTAGAAAGACAAATGCATATGTAAAATAGATAGCATTCCTGATGATGAAAACAATGAAAGAGCATGTTGGTTTATTAATTAGTTTTTTAAAACAATTAAAATAGGCTATTCAGGGAAGATCATTGGAAATATGACATTTGAGCCAAGACCTTAAAAGGATAAAACAGCAAACATAGCATATTTGGGTGGAGCACTCCTGGAAGAGGGGATACCAAAAGGAAAGGCTTTGAGGTAGAAGGATAAAGGTTGCCTTTAAAGAAAAGGGGGCTGGGCATGGTGGTTCACACTTTTAATCCCAACACTCAGAGGCAGTGTAAAAGAGATCTCTAAGAGGCCAGCATGGTTTAAGGTAGCGAGCTACATAGTGAGACCCTGTCTTAAGAAAAAGAAAGAAAGAAACTGAATCTATCTAATGTGTTTCAAGTGGAGGTATATTCATAAGAGCTCAGATCAGAGAGGCATCTATAGGGGGAGTATTATAGTGACTTGGCAAGACTAAGTTTTATTTTAAATGAGATAGGAAGCCTTTAGATTGTTGGTTCCCAACCTTTCTAATGTTACAACCCTTTAATACAGTTCCTCATGTTGTAGTGACCTCCCCAACCATAAAATTATTTTTGTTACTATCTCATAACTGTAATTTTGCTGCTATTATGAATTGTAATGTAAACATCTGCACTTTTCAATGGTCTTAGGCAACCCCTGTGAAAGGCTTTCTCAATTCCCAAAGGGGTTGTGACCCACAGGTTGAGAACCATTGCACTAGAGGGTCTCGAGAAGAAGAATAAGATGACATGAGGTTTTTTTTTAGAATTTCCCTTGCTGTTATGCCAAAATAATACTGGGGGGCTAAGATTAGAGAAAAAAATCCTGTAAGGGTATCTAGGACTATGAATTGATGAGCAGTCATTTTTGTAGTGGCTTGATTTAGATATAAAGTGACAAGGATTTACTGATCGATTGAGAATGAAAGACTAGAGAGTAGAGGATGTAAAGAGGATGCTGTTATTTTTAATGAGAAGTTATATGGATAGAGGCTGTTATTTACCAAGATAGAGAAAAGTACAGGGTACTTGGGATTTGGGACAACCTGAAGAATTTAGTCCGAGACCTGAAAAGTTTGAGATACATGCTATGAAAACATAGTTCAGTGGAATTACTGAATTGGCAATTGAACATAGTTGTCTCAATGCTAGCGGGAATTTTTTAGTAGAAAAGAATAATTTAAGATAAGAGAGAGGGCATGATTTCTTTGATTAATGAAGAGAGATAGGATATAACACAAAAGTGGAGAACTTGGCTTTTGACCACTGAATGAACAACAAGTCCCTTGTATCATAAAAAAGGTAGAACATAGAGAAGGCTATGAAAGTAAGGGAGTGATGAAAGTAGTTGGAGAGGCTTAAAATGGATTGAATTTCCTTCTGGTTGTTTCTGTGTTTCTTAATAATCAGTAAATAGGACCATCAATAGAGAATAAGTAAGGAGGAAGAAACACAGGGCTTAAAGACAGAAGAAAGGAGAGATGTCTACTGGAGGACTATCTGGATAAAAGAAATATAGAAGGACTGACAACCTTTCTAAGGACCTGATTGAGATAATCACTTTTGAATATGAGAAATCACTTCTATGGTCATGTTTATATCACATGAATACAGGCTTGGAATGAAAAGAGAACTGGTTTTATAATTGCTAGGCAATTATGATGAATAAAGAAAGGAACAATGGAACTAACAGGATGCAAAGGAGAGATTGACAAGTCAGTAGGAGAAAGACCATGGTATAAAGATAATAGACAATGAAATCATGGAAAGACTTAATGGGTTGGATATATTAGTGAGGTAGATAGGTTATTGCAAGGATGGGCACTTGGTGGAATAAGTCAGAAAGATAGGACATGGTAGTTAGACAGTTAAATGATTAAGATAACACAGGGGCAGTATTACTGACAATGATAAAAGTCTTTGATATGGCTATGGAAGCATATGGTTGAACTAAATCTAATATATTCAGTGCTTGGCATATATCAAGCTATCAAAATGTTCAGTTCTTTCCCTATTCCTTTATATATTATGTATTCCTTTATATATTCAGTTATAGCTTCACACATCTAGACCACTTCTTATCAATGAATTTTCTATTGAAATGAGTCAAACAATCCAGTGACACTTTTGGAATTCATGACTTATATCCAGATTGAGGTCTTGTATTTTACTTTCAAGAAATTATGGCAATTAATGCAAATTTTTGCTACCAATAGTTCCTCTATCACACACATTGTTGATCCTGCTGATTGATCTAGACATGTTTTCTCTTGGATGTGGCCTCAGAATCTTTCTCAACATGGCATCCGCATCTCTATTACCAACCAGCAGGAGTTGGTGTGTGTGATTAAACCTATTTGTCATCCTTGAGCTACTGATAAGGTCACTTGGAAATTGTTTGAGTTTATTGATTTTGTGAAACTCAATTATTTTTAAGTAAAGGTCTTGAACCATATTTAATTTTTCAGCATGAGAATAAATGCTTTTGTAGGTGAGAAAGGAAAGTGGCTTTCAATTTCGAGTAATGGTTTTTCAGATGCATGGTTTCTACAGTGCTGTGCATTCTCTAGGACAGCCCCCATAGATGTGCTCTCTCTCTCTCTCTCTCTCTCTCTCTCTCTCTCCGGATTAGCTTAATAAAAAGAAAATGCTAGCAAATTAGTTTCTCCAGGATACTTTCATACCAGATCATTATTAATAGTTAGAGTTTGTCCTAAAGAGTGATACTAATTTGAAATATTAGGTTTTGAGCCTGCATTTTAAATCTTTAAATTATAACCATTCAGATAATTGTATTGGATTTAGTTTTATCAGAGAAAGCAAAATGAGTAATGCCTTAAAATATTCATGTTTCAGAGTAACTGGATTCTAAGTGACTAAAAACATGAGCTGTTTCTGAGTCACTTGGCTTTAACTATATTTTGGGGGTTGCTTGATTTATTTGATTGCTTTCAGCAGAACACATTTGTGTGCTAGTGATGGCTCACTCTCCCCCTGCTTTCACGGGGGTGAAACACTTTGGAGATGTAGAGTGATTATTTTTGGTTTCATCAGTCAAAAGGAATAGAATGAGATAAAAATCATTAACATTTCTTTGCTCAACTTAAATTTCCAACAATCTCAAAAGATGACTACTGCTTAGCAAAGGATGTTAGTAGAGTTCGTTTGATTGCAAAATTATTGGAATAGTTGTTTTGAAAGTTATCTCTTTGTTGAGGTTCCAATTAAATCTTATATAATGAGTAGGGAATAGTGGTAAGTGCTGTGGGGATTACAGAGAAGTATTATTTACAGTACTGTATGCAATGTTTTGTAGGGTAGTTAGGAAGATATTTTGTGCACCAAAATGCAACAAACATTAAAAATTGTAAGTGTTCAATATTAAAGATGCATAGATGATGGAACTGTAGAACTCCAGAGGACAGAACCACACTATCTTCAGTAGGTGGAGCTTTATGTATGTGGCAATAAAGGGCTGGCGCTAGAAGCTCACAGGAGTACATCATTGTTCTTCCATCTTAGAACCATGAAGGCTTATGCAAGTTACTTAACTACTCAACCTCATTTTCTCTCTTCTGTTCAAATGGCTCAGTAGAAGTACTTATCCTATAAAATAACTGTAAGGATTTATAGTCAATGCATATACCTTAGTATGTTCATTTACTCATTTACTAGTGATAGACAAGGATAACAGCCAGTAAGTCTTAGTTGTTGGAGAATACAACCTTCTAGAGTTGTCTTTGGCATATTAATTTCATTAAAAATAGAATACTTTGCTATTTATACACTAAAGATTTTGAGGAAACCATGGCTCATTATTCACCATTCCTTTTCTTCTTTCTTTTTTTCCTTACTGAAATTTCTTGGGTATTTCTTCTTCACTAATTTGCCTTTTTTTTGATTTGTCTCTGGTTCTATATAACTTTTTCTGATACTCCTCCAACCACTTACTTTCGTTTTTAATATTTTGTAAGAATTCTGCTGTGGTGGTTTGAATGAGAATAGCCCCCACAGTCCAATATATATGAATACTTGGTCCCCAGTTGATGGAACTGCTTGGGAAGAATTAGGAGGTGTGGCTTTTTTGGAGGAGGTGTGTCTTTGGGGGTGGGCTTGAGACTTCCAAAACTCAGGTCATATCTTAGTTCTCTCTCTCTCTCTCCCTCTCCTTCATACCTATGGATCAGATTTAATTTTCAGCTACTGCTTCAATACCATGCCTGCCTGCCTGTTGCCATGCTTCCTGCCATGCTCGTCATGGACTCCAACTCTGTAGAACCATGAGCCAACAAATTAAATGCTTTCTTTTATAAGTTGCCTTGGTCATGATATCCCATCACAACAATAGGAAAGTAGCTAAAATAAAAGTTGATACCAGGGAGTGAGCTATTGCTGTGATAGGCCTGACCTTTTCTTTTTAAATGTAAAAGACCTTGGGACTTTGGATTAGGAAAGAGAGTGAACATTGTAAGTGGGGCATAATGGAACATTCTAGTAGGAGCTTGGAAGACAGTACTGCTGAGAGCCATGTGGACTATGAAGGCCAGATGAAGAGGTTTCAGAGGGGACAATATTAGCATCTGGGCTAGAGACCATTCTTGTGGTATTTTCACAAAGAATGTGGCTTTTTTTCCTTGTCCTAAGAATCTGCCTGAAGCTAAACTGAAGAGTTTTGGATGAATTTCATCACTAGAGGAGATTTTAAGACAGCCTACTGTGTCATGTGGTTATTAGTGGTAATGCAGATCTACAATGAAAAGGAGCAGGCAGGACAAAAAGAAATACAAAATGTACAGTTTGAGGAAAAAATACTAACAGGAACTTTAATGTTGGAACCTTGCTTTGTGCTGAAAGAGATAAGTAAAAGTGGAATAAAGAGAATGGCAGCCTCAGGGCAATGCCCTGCCCAGCTGACCCTGCAACTTGTGAAAAGAAAAGGACTAATGAATTATCTGTTCATAAAAAGTTCAAAAAACCAAAGCTTATACAAATGTAATACAAGGGGAGGGCCAGGTGAGCAACAGAACTTGGCAGCATTGGCCATGTAGCTTTTAGAGTCATGAAGGATACATGAGTAAAGAGGTTGTGGAATCTTCCTACAAAATTAAGGAGAGCCACATGTGTGTGGCAGGGGAGTCCCTGCCTGTGGACCGTGAGACACCATTGGTTGAAACTATAAATGTAAAGTCTGGATTGCATTGGAGACTCCAGGATGTTGGAGCTGTGGGCTATTTGTCTGCCAAGGAAAACTTCAGACAGGGAGTAGAACCAATCCATGAGAGAGAAGTGTGTTGCAGCCAACAAAGCTGGAAGGGCAGAGCCATCTAACTCCTTTGGCATCAGACATAGAGCTACAGGATTTTGGGTTTGCCTTACTGGGTTGATTTGGTCTAGTATTTGTTTACTGTGCTCTTTTTCCTCTCTTTTGGAATGGTAATGTATATTCTGTATCATCATATGTTTGAAGTATGTAATTAGATTTTTATCTTGATTTTACAGGGGGTTACAGTTAAGAGATTGCCTTTAGTCTCAGAAGAGACTTTGGGCTTTTAAGGTATATTGATATTGTGAGAGACTAGGGATTTTTGAAGTTGTTTTAAATGCATTTTGCATTATGATATGGCCACAAGCCTATGGAAGTCATACAATAGGATGTGGTTGTTTGAATGAGAATGGCCCTCATAGGCTCACATGTTTGAATGCTTGGTCTCCAGTTAGTAGAACTGCTTAAGAAGGATCAGGAGATGTGGCCTTGTTGGAGGAGGTGTACCATTGGGAGTGGGCTTTGAAGTTTCAAAGCTCATGTTATTTCTCAGTTGGTTCTCACTGTCTTATGTCTGTGGATCAGATATAATCTCTCAGTTACTGCTCCAGCACCTTCCCTACTTGCTAGTTGCCGTGCTCCCTGACATGATGGTCATGAACTCCAACCCTCTGGAACTGTGAGTCCCTGAATTCTGAGCTTTCTTTTCAAAGTTGCCTTGTTCACAGTATCTCATCACAACAAATAGAAAGGTAACTAAAGCATCAGCCAAAAGTTAGTAAACATCCATGTATTAGGAGACTGTTTGTTCATTCCTGGCTGCCCAGACTCAAAATAATCACACAGAAACTGTATTAATTAAATCACTGCTTGGTATATTAGCTCTAGCTTCTTATTGGGTAGCTCTTACATCTTAATTTAATGAATTTATATTAATCTGTGTATCACCACATGGCTGTGGCTTACTGGCAAGGTTCTGGCTCATCTGTCCCTGGCTGTAGCTACATGGCATCTCCTGACTCTGCCTTCTTTCCCCCAGCATTCAGTTTAGTTTTCCCTGCCTAGCTCCACTTTACACTATCAGAGGCCAAGGCAGATTTCTTTATTAACCAGTGCATACAGAAGGGAATCCTATGTTACATCCATTCGGTTGTTTCTTTACAACTATATAATACTAAAGTTCAATAAATATATTATTTTTAATTAAAAAATTAATTAATTAAAATGTATATGAGTATTTTGCCTGCATTTACATCTGTGTACCACGTGAGGACCTAGTGCCCACTGGGCCTAGAAGAATGTGTTGGACTGTCTGGAACTCCAGTTCCAGACGCTTAAGAGCCATCACATCTGTGCTGGGAACTGAACCCAGGTCCTCTACAGGAGCATCTAATGTTCTTAACTGCTCAGCAAACTCTAGTTTCTGCATGAGTTTTTTAGAAACACAAAATTAGCAGAATTCAAATCCATCTTCTCCCTGTAACCTGTTGTATCTTGTCTTAAACACTGAGCTGTTTCTTTTACTTCCACACTTACCAATGTAGTTATATGCTAGTAGATTCTTTATGGAACTGGCTTTAACAGAAGGTATAGGATAGAGAGCCTTCTTATGTAAAGAATAGATAGGGGCTCTTACTCAGCCCCACTTTTCCTTCTAATATGATCTAGTCATATGTGAAGGACCTGAAAACGTTGGTTTTCTGTGTCCTTAAGGGATGATTCACCTCTTATAGGCTCAGCCCACATGTTCTCAACCTTTGTATCTTTAGGCCGATAACTGCAGTTTAAACATGGCATCCCAATGAGTCAGGAAATGACTTCATTTCTTACTGAACTGCTTTTCACACTAATGGGAAGCCCTGAAATAGATGTGCCTCACATCCCTGCTGCAAGCTTTTGCTGTCATTTAGAGGAGCTATTGCTCTATCAGAATTCACACTGAAGCCTATTATTCCAGGGAGACAATTTTGTTATAAAGAAGTGATTTGTTATTTTAAGACTTGGCAAACAAGCATATGGGGATGGGAGTTTATTTGGAGAGATGGCAATAACTCTCAGCGAGGTATGCTTTTTCCTTACTTTGTTCTGCTTTACAGAAAGGACCAGGATTTGGCACAAGCTAAAATTCTATAAACTAATTTATCAGGCTCTGCCAGTGTCTGCTCATTGCCCTTGAAAATAAACTGCCTTTTCTTTTATACACCTACATGTAGTATTCCTTCTGTTGCCTAAGTGGGACACAGTTGGGAAATATATTCAGCAAAGAAGTGCAAATTCCTAGTGATCATAATCAGGAATTGGTGAAATTGACACATGACAAAATAATTTGTACTAAGTTTTCCAAGGCTTTGCTATGTCTCCACCAGTGATTGCCAGTGCTGACTTATCATTTATTCAAAGTCTTATTGGAAGCAATTACAGACATTTTAGAATAGGCAGTCAAAATAACAAGTCATTTAGAACAGTAATTATGCATTATATGCAGTTGTCCTTTCTATTAGAAGATGACACTATTGATGCCACAACCTCCCCATGTTGAAAAAAATGTGGCTGAAAGATTGAAGTGTGGCTGTCAGATTCTTCCCCTTGGATCACACATGCTGCTTGTCATTTTGCTGTGAACTCAAGTGGCAGTTTGCAGGCGTCCTGGCTTTTCTTTTTCACCTCTTAGCCTCATGGTCAGGGCCTAATTAGGCATCACGAGCAGGCAAAGAATGTATTTACAAAGTCAGCTCATGTGGGAGATGGTTTAGAGGTCCCTGTGAGGGTTAGGGCTCCTGGGTGATTCTTGTGCTTTGACCCAGTGGAGGAGCAGTCTGCAGCAGCCTGCTTGGCAGACATTTCCCTTCTGTTAAAATGGAGATGCTTTTTTCCCCTTTGACCAAGCTTGGTGTCCTTCAGACCTTCACATTGTTCCTTGTCTTAGTGGAGGCTAGGAAGAGAAAAGATTTATTTGTCAAATTTGTATTTATGGAATGTTGCACTCTTAACTGTGTGGTTGATTTGCAAAATGGGCTGTCTCCTTAAAAAAGTCAAGTTGTAAAAGACTGTATCTTTTGCTGAGAGGCTGAGTTAATAAGGAACAGCTGGGGCCGAGTGATGTCATGTGCCACCTGCATGAAAGGCCGCCCAGAGGCTCACACCAAAAGAGAGTGCTCCAGACAAGTGGGTTTCAAACCTATTATTATTTTTTGTAATTTTTTTTTGCAGAGCAACATTTTCCCCATTGAAATCATTTCCAAAAATCCCCCCAAATATATCAAAAAGATGCAGTCTGACTTGCCACGAGTGAAGCTACAGTCTGGGCCCATTCAACTTTCCTGTCATCAGCAGCACAGTCCTTAAAGTTCTTCCTTGGAATTTTAGGGAGTAGAACTATAGAGAGCAAGAGGATTTTCAGTAGTGGGATGTGTGCACCCCAGAGAGTTACCGATGATTCATTTGGATACTGGAAGAATTACTGATGATATATATATATATATATATATATATATA
>LOJH01067860.1:0-10175 GCA_001685095.1 Ellobius talpinus
ATGTCTTCCTTCAAATGCTCTCTGATGGATCTTCTGGTACAAGATCATGGCCCTTTGCTGTCCAGGGACCTTGTAGTCATAATGCCTAGCTTGCTGCTTACAGGCTTAGTGAAACAAAGGAACTCCCACCGGTTGCACTGACCACCCTGTCCCAGCCGCAAAACAGGCTGAGCTGGGGGATCTTCTGGCCCTGTAGAAGGGAAGGGGAGCCTGGGTGCAAGCTGGGATGAGAAAGGAAGAGAGAGGCAGTAGCCAGGGATAGGAGCCCCTGCAGAATGACCAGAAAGTTTAGGAGGTTGAGGAATGTCTGTGCTCCCTTTCTGGGGCTTCTGCCACTGGTCAGGAACACACTCACCCCACCGATGGATCTTCTGGTACAGGACCAGGGCCCCTTGCTGGCCAGTGACCTTGCAGACAAAAGCCATACCAACTTTTATTGCACTGTAGATTACCCAAGCTCTGCCTAGTAAAGATTCTGTACTTCTGTCTACTTGCTGGACCAGACAAATAGTTTTATGTGTTTGGGTCATATTATTATCAACCCCACAGTGCAAAACCCTTTTTATTACTAACACTATTGTCTACTGCCACCAATGATGCTAATTTTCTAGGAACATGATGATTTTGGCACTCTGTACATGTTCCAGTCTGTGCCAACCTCCAAATCACAGAAAGCTGTTAATTCCAAATCACCTTTTTGTAAATTACACTTTGATGTCCTCTTTCAAATTGGCATGAATGGTGTTGACAAGTAGGAGGACAATGTGCTTTATATTCTGAGGCCTTAGCTTTGGCAAGGGCATAGCTCGTGTGAAAATGTACAGTAGTAAAATTCTTTCTGTGATCTGATTCAGGTTGAAGATTCATGCCAAAACCAATACCGAGACACTCTGCCAGATGCTCTCAGCACAAGCAATAAATTAGCTGCAAGCCAAGTTCATATTTCAGAAGACAGAATGTAATGTTGAAGAACTCGGGGAGGAAGAGTATTAGTCGTTGATGGGAGGAACAGGAGCTGCATATCTTCACCCGTTCCTTTCAAAATATCAAAATGATCATGCTAAGTCATTGATGTTGTTTCAATATGCATGCTTGAGAGTAGAGTAGCAAATTCCAGTGCAAATATCCCAGAGCAACATGGGTTTCTGACCACATCTCCATAAGCCATTGATAAGGATAGATGATACATCTAGCCTAATTGTGTCAGGCTAAAAGCTATGATCTCTCTCACACCCCTGTATGTGCCTCCCACCTCTGTATCTCTATTTTCTGTCTCCTGTTTTCACCAGTCCTTTTTCTTTTTCACTATCTCATGCTCAGCCTTTCTTCTTTCTAGTTAATGATATCTACTGAAGAGTTTTTACATCAGTCATGGAGATTGGCCTTGTGATTTGTATAGTATTCCATTTTGTGTACTGTGGCTAAATGAGTCCTTAATAGAAACAAGTGACTTTTCTTCCACTTGTTTGGTGTGACAAACATTGTTACAGTAAATAACTGGTGTCATCTCAGGGATGTGTGAGATATCCTTGGGATAGCTCCAAAATTAAGATTGCTGTTGACATTCTTACTGTTACATTAGAGTCTATCTTAGTGCACAGTAGAAAGCACATTTCCAAGTTTTAATTTTCTAAGGCTACACTGTTGTGCTATAAGTATTCAATGAGAAGCTGAGAAAGTTGATGAAATTTTCTATCAAGGTCCTCTTTCACATGGAGCTATCCAGCAGAATGGTAGATCAGGGGAGTTTCCCACCCATATCTCTCTTAACAGCAGTAATTTGGAAGTCACCCATGGATGAGTCCCTTAGGAAGACCCATTGAGGAGACACTTCTACTGGGGTTTTCTGCGGTACACTGGCCTTCTAGTGTGTACAAATATTTTTCTGCTGGTTAATTTATATATATATTATTCTTTACCAAATCTTCTCACTGACAGTTTTTTGCATATGTGTATATATGTGTATAGTACATTCTGTTTGCTGTCAAATTCCTCTCCTGTCTCCCTCATTCCTATTAACTCCCATCTCTACAAGTCTCTTTCTCACATTCATGTCTGGTTTTGTGACAACTGACAGTGAATAGGTTTGGAACTATTCACTGGAGCATGATACATGCTGTTTTCATCATGGAGTACACTGTTGAAGAAAATGTCTGCCTCACCTGCAGAATCTATCAGAAATATATGGTTCAATATGAAGGAGTAGGACCAAGTGGACCTCTCTACAGTCTGTTACTAGTTGATGAAAAGTCCAGCCTTGTGGAGGCCAGTTATAGGCAACCAGTACTGTGATCATAACTGCATTATCTGACATACACAGAAGATGTCAGGTCATAGTTCTTGTCTTATGGCTCTTACATCTTTTTACACCTTTTTTGCCTTGTTCCCTGAGATATAGAGAAGGAGGTATGGATGTCCTTTGTAGGGCCCAGCCCTAATCCTTCCCTTATTCTCAGAATTGTGAGCATCTATGCATTCCACATTATTCACTGATCATAGAAGTTTCTCTGAGTAAATTTAAGAGCAGCATTTATGATATCAGAAATATTCAGAAGGCAACATGATGCTATGTCAACTTTGTTAAACAATAGCCTAATTTTTTCTCTAGGGCCTAATAACTCCTCAGTGATGGTGTTTAATTGGCTTTACAATCCCAGACATGGATTTTCTTTTGTAGACAAGGCTTCAAAGCCAATCATAGAGCACTTTGTTGCCCCTAAACTGTTTTGTCACTATTGCACCAGTGTCTGGCAGGTGGGTATGGAAGTTCATATGGTTCTCAACTGGATAAATGCTGGGCAAGAGTGCCTTTACACACACACACACACACACACATGCATATGCATGGGTGGGGGTAGATGAGAGGGAGAAGGAGAGAGAGAGAAAGAGAGAGAGAGAGAGAGAGAGAGAGAGAGAGACTGGATGAAGTTTCTAGTTCAGCTCCAGATGGTTCCTCTGTATCAGGCACCCAAGTTGTGTGCTATTTTCAGCAAGGAGTCAAATCTTCTAGGTCTGATGAACAACACTGAGGAATGTCAAAAGCTGATATTTTGAAGGGATCCCCTGGGACCTCCATGACCAATAAGTCGTAAGGAGCTGTCCTATATCTGGCTCTAAGACTTTTGTATAACAACTCCTGGCTTTTAGGTTCAACATTATTTAGCTTTGCTGGCTATTACCCTTCCAATTCTAATAATTTTTAGTTGACTTACAAAGTAGTAGGTATCCACGTGGCATTCCAATATGTCCTTCATTTATGCTAACCCTTCCTCTGTGGTCCCTTACCTCTACCATTCCCCCATCCTCATCCCTGCTTAAATTCCCCTTGAATTTAACACCCTCTGTGTCTTCATATTACATATGTTCTGCTATCCCATCTTCATTGAGACCTCCATCGTGCTACTGAGCATTTTCTAGTGTCCTAGCATCTACAAGTAATCCAAATTAAATATACAAATCTAAAAAGTAGAATATAGTATTCATATATGAGGGCATGTAACATTTGTTCTTCTGAGCTGGGTTATTTCAGTCATTATAAGTTTCCCAGTTCCATCCATTTACTTGCAAATTTCATGATTTCATTTTTCTTTACTAATATTGCATTTTATATTTGTACCAATTTTCCTTATCCATTCATCCATTAATGTACATTTAGGCTGAATTAATGCCAATAGCTATTGTGAATAGAGTAGCAATGAACATGGTTTAGGAATGGAATCTTTTATATTTTATGTTTTATTGCTGTATGTAAAAAAATTTCTCCTACAAAAACAAATACTAACTAAAATTTTAGCTAATAGTAACTTTTACTAATTTCTTGTTTAAGTTTTCTTTATTCTCTAATAGTTTATTTTATACTTTTAGATAAAATGTAATTAACTTACTTTCCCACTTTACCCTTCTTCCAACCCTTCAAGTCTCCCCTTTAACTCTTTTCATATTGCCTTCTCACTATCAAACTGATAGTGTTTTTCTTTGATTATTATTGTGACACATACATATATGTATATGTATTCATAAATATGTAAATACAATTCATTGAGGTCTTCTTTTGTTATTTGTATAGATATGGTTTCAGGGCTGGCCACTTTGTGTTGGATAGAAGGCTTATCACTAGTAGAAGCTAATTATCAGAAATCATTAGTTGTCTCCTCCCACTCCCCCTCCCCATTTCCATGGTGGTAGGTTTACTGACCTTATCATTGTTCGGGTCTTGTTTATGTAATTATTTCTATAAGAGACTCTTGCATACCAGATAGCTTGGTATCTTTGTTCTTATACATTTTCTGCCTCCTTTTCTGCAATGTTCACAGGGTAATAAATGCAGGAGCTGTGGTATAGATGTATTCATTGTAACTGGGCTCCCCACAATCCGTTGACCACTGCACTGTGGCCAGGTGTGGTTTTCTGTGATCGTCTCCATTTGCTGCAAAGTCAAGCTTCCCTGATGAGGGGTGGTGATAGGTACATCTGCCTGTGGGTATAAGTATAAATTTAGAATGTAGTTAAGAATTATGCTGGTCTAACAAAGTGATGGAAGCAGATTCCCTTTTCATGATCTCTCTACTGCCAGGAAGTTTGCTTTCTCTTGTGTTGAGTGAACTGTAAGCCAATTAAACTGTGGGTTACTACCAGCGTGTGAGTGCCACATATTATACCTTTATGGATATTTTGCCATGCTGGTCATTGTTGTGATTTTGAGGTTTCACTCTCGGTAGGACTATTAGTTGCTTTTCTCTTTTGTCAGCTTGCATAGCATATTCTGGTACCATAGGAGCTAGAACACAGGAAGGAAACATTCAGGTTAGAACCCACTTAAGCCCTATGTAATAATTGTGTTGTGTCCTTAGCAACAAGGGCTTTTCTCCAACTACTGAAAGACAACCAAGGGCAACAGTAATACTGTTTTGGAGATCACCTGGACCACCACGACCAAATGTTCACAAGGAAATTTCTTGTGCCTTGTATCAGGCTTTTTGTCAATCTATGCTTACTGTAAGTAAACAGTCAGACCAAGTGGCACAATCTCCCCTAAGCACATGTGCACATGCATCCCCCCATATATATGTTTATATGTACTGTGTACAACTCCAGGGAAGCACAAAACAATGATGTTCCTTAAGGTTTTATCTTTATTTTCTAAAGCTTTCACTAATGCGTGTAAGGTGATCAGTAAATGTTCTTTCTTTGCGCTTTTTCCTCCCATACTTGTTTGTCTCCTTTCCACGGTTAGAGCATGCTCCATGTCCATGCTTTTGTCTCACATTTGTTTCCTTTAGTTTATAACTGAGTGTAGTCATTGATGATAACTTACGATTACTAAGGTTTCAATCATGCTTTAGCAGTGTTCTCAGCTATTGTTCAAAAGAATAGAGTTCAATAAACACGTGCACACTGACAGCTTGGATAGCATTTTGTGTCATCAATGCATTTTGGATATTGTTCTATTGTTTTCTTGGGCTGAGAGTCTCTAATACAAAGTCTGTTTAAAAGTGCATTTTATCTACCCTAATAATTACTAGGTAATTTTTGTCATGCAACCAAAGTATTCCCTTTTTATCTGTGGTATTTGACACTTTTAGAAGGCTATTAGAGTGTTGGCCATTCTAGAAAATGTTCCAAAGCATGATAAATCATTTCCTTTTTGTTGCCTTGTTTATTTCCCTTTTTAAACTGAAAATATTTTTTGCATACACAGTTGTGACATACCATTTCAGTATTTTTCTAAGGGATTTTATTTCTGTATATCTCGTTAGTGTATTCATCACTTCTCTTCCATTATTTTAAAATTATTTCTTTATTCCAATTTTTGCTCCTTTGATTTCTTTCCTTTTTCTAATATGCCTTCCACTATGCCTGTTTTATGAGACAGTCTGTACTGAAATATATTATTAGGATGGCTTTTTTTTCTTACTTTCTTTCCTCAGTTCTGTTGCTCTCATTTCATGTGTTTCTGTGACTTGGGTACCACTTCATCTCCATTGTCTGATGCACTGTTTACCATTCTGCGTTTTCACTGTGGTGTTGTTCCTCTAGAGCTGCAATTGATTCAATATTCTTTAAAAATTCTTGTCTCAAATTCAAATGATGTTTTCCCCTCTTTGGTACTAAAACTAAAATGTTTCTCTATGGAAACATTTCACACCTCCCTTCCTTCCTCTTCCCAATGGTCTCCTGCACAAAGGTGATGATTTTCTCTTTTAGAACAAGGAATACTAGAGCAGGTTGGCAGTTACTGCCCTATGAGTTTGAGAGGGACACAGAAAGAAGGCACAGAGGTGTTAGGTAGTGTTCCTGATAGCTCAGTTTCCCCTTCCATTGATCCAAGAACCTCTGTGCTACCAGATGTCCTTTGGTCACCAACAACCGGACTTTTAGTAACAATCCATGTGGTTCTTTCCTACACTGAATGCTCAAAGCCCAAAGCCAGCCACTGTGTGGGGCTGTTTGGCTGATCTGCAATCTTTTGGGCATACCCATGTTTAGAAATCATTTGCTCTCAGGTGTTAAAAAGATCTTTTAGTTTTCTAATATATATTATATATACATATAATATATTATAATATATCAAAAGTTTTCATATAAAACATTATGCTTATATAAAAATGTATGTTATTATAATCAACCTCCATTACTTCACTTCCATCTCTACTCTTCTTCCAGATCCTCTCGTCTTCAAAACTGTCTCTTTTATACTTTAACACCTTTTTTAAAAAGTATAAATTCCATACATTAAAAAACAAAAGCAAAAACAAAAACATGACATCAGGCTTTCTAAGTCTGGCTTATTTTGCCTGACATGATCTCTAGTTAATGCATTTTCCTGAAATGAAATGTTTCATTCTCCTTTATGGCCAAGAAAAATTTCATTGTGTCTATGTACCTCATTTTCTTTACATATCCCTCTATCGCTAGGCATAGAGACTAATGCCATAATGTGGCTACTGTGAATAGCGCCCTTATAAACATGGTGTGCATGGTAACCCAGATTCTGTAAGGCATAGACCCAGGGATGGTTCGGTTGAATCATTGGTAAGAGATGGGGAGAACATAACAAGAAATGAGAAACTCACTCTAAATACAGGTCATTCCATTTAGTTCTAACAAGAATTAAAATGGCTTCCTTAATGATATGAAATACTGAGAGACAAAGAGGAAAATATTGTTTCTCATTTCTAATATCATTCCTAGATCTTTTTGGCCAGGATGAGTATACAGTAACCACAGTTTTTTGATACTATAACAACATTCCATGATTTACTTGCACGCTAGTATTATTTTCTTCTCATGAAAGTAAACTTCATCAGAGTTTCAGAACTGATCTGCTAGTGACAAAATGTAATAGCTGCATTCCACTAAGCAAGGGAAATAGGAGTCCCAGGTCAACCAAAAAATCCAGCCTGATTCTCTACCTCTGGTTCAGCTTTAATTCCGTATGAAGCCCTGATTTGTGTCTCACGTTCCCTTATGTTTGTGTGCTATAGCTTGCATTACTAGTTTTACTAAGAGCTTGCCTTAGGTGAGGAGCAATTAGAAGTGAGCATCTAGCCACTGTGTGTGCTGAAAAATTATAACTAAAAATGCAATGGCCTAGAAACCATGCAATTAAACAATATAAAAAACCCAGGTTCCATTATGCCTCCAGGAGACAACAGAATTGCCTTAATCATCAGTTTCCAGGGGTTTGGCAATGGTCCTCATCTTTATAGTATCATTAAAACTGTATATCAGTGTTCAGTGTCTTGTAAAAGTAGATTATCTTGTAGACAGTGCTATTGGCCCATACTATAGAGGATGCCCAGGTGGCATGATAAGCAGCTCAATTTGCCTGGACCTTCTTCCTTCCTGCAAAGTCTTATTCATTTTTAATATACAGAAAACCTGAGTCATGGAACGATCAACTGATCTTGATAATATTTAGAGCTATTTTTCTCTTTTGAAAATAAAGTAAACATCTCACTCAGAGATTCCATCTGCGGAGATCTAGTCACAATAATAATCTCATAAAAGGTCTATGATGTGATTTCTCTTCCTTTTCTTGATCCATGCCAAATGTTTTCCAAGGTACTAGACTCTCTTTTGTGAATATTGATTTCCATGGAGATGAAGACCAATGAAGAGTGTTCACACACAAACATGGTTCAAGGTGTAACAATGTGAGTGTGTCAGTTTGCTGGGACTGCCAAAACAATGAGGCAAACTGGGTGGCTTAAGTGCAGAAATGTGTTCTGGAGCATTAATGATTCCATCTGATAGCCATCAGGGAGAGAGCTGCTCTAGATTTCACTCCTTGCTTTGTAGAGTGATGACCTTTCCCATATCCTTTCCAATCTATCTGTCTCCATAGTCAAATCGCATGCTTCAGTCACATGAGATGATAGCCAACCTTACAATGAAAATGTCACTTTAAATTGATTGCCTTTGCAAAGACTGTATCTCCATATAAGCCTACATTCTAATAGGCCATGGATTTTAATTCCAATTTATGAATTTGGGGATGATACAAAATACAATTTAGTCATAGGAACCACTTAAATATAAACATTAGTCATGCTTTCCAGCCTTCACAATGTTAAACAATGCTATTATAACATGTGCTATTTAAGATACTCTAAAATCTCTATTTTTAATAACATTTAAGTTACCCTCAGCTTTGCGTGTAATGTTTGAGAAAGTGGTGGCTTGAATTACTGCCTTTTGTGACTCACTCTTTCACTGCAGACAGGTCACTTCATAGGTATTCAGTGTGTCTATGCATTTTGTGACTTGTATTGGATGAAAACTATTGTATACTTAGTATGGGCAGCACAAAGATTTAAATCTCTAGTCTGTTGGCTCCAAGATTAATATCTTATGTATGGTCAAGATTATTTTAAGTGGTCATTTTTCTGCTTATCTTTTCAAAAAAGTACTTATTTCTTTATTATAAAGCTTAGGGCAAAATATTGAAACAAATATTTAAATTTCACTATTTGTACACAAGCCTTACAAAAGTCACATATAAATAATGTGATAATTCAGGTTAACATGTGTACAACTATAGAATGACACCCAGAACTTTACACACTACAGATTCTTTGCACAAATCAATTTTCAGATCATTTGTCTTTCATCCTACTGAAGATCATCTTTTAGCCTACTGAAGAACTCTACTTCTTGTTTAATTACCTCTTCATCCTTCTGGATGGAATATTGTATGAGCCTATGACATTACAGTAGGATTCGGTTTCTTCACTGGTTTTGTAGAATTCTACAAAATGCTGTTGTATATCCCCAACAGCAGTATTGCTGAGTCTTTAGGATTGTTTCCTAATTTTCTGAGAAATCACTATACTGACTTCCAAAGCGGCTGTGCCAGTTTGCACTCCCACTACCATTGGAGGAGTGTTGCCCTTACCAGACATCTTCTCCAGCATAAGCTGTCATCAGTATTTTTGATCTTAGTCATTCTGACAGGTGTAAGATGGAATCTCAGAGTTGTTTTGACTTGCATTTCTCTGATCACTAAGGATGTTAAGCATTTCTTTAAGAGTCTTTCAGTCAATTGAGATTCATCTGTTGAGAGTGCTCTGTTTAGGTATGTACCCCTTTTTTTATTGGATTCTTTGTTCTTTTGATGTCAAGTTTCTTGATTCTTTTTTTATTTTGGAGATTTGTCCTCTGTGAAATTTTTCCAGCTTCTTTATATAAGCATTTAGTACTATGAACTTTCCTCTTAACACTGCTTTCATTGTTTCCCATAAATTTGGATTTGTTGTGTGGTCATTTTTGTTGAATTTTAGGAATTCTTTAAATTCTTCCTTTATTTCTTCTTTGACCCACTGGTTGTTCAGGTGAGTTTTGTTCAATTTCCATGTGTTTGTAGACTTTCTGAAATTAGTGTTGCTATTGAATTCTAATTTTAAACCATGATGTTCAATATGATACATGGAGTTATTTTAATTTTTTTATCTATTGTTTGTTTTGTTACCTAGTATGTGGTCAGTTTTTGAGAAGGTTCCATGAGGTGCAGAGAAGAAGGTATATTCTTTTACATGTGGATGGAATGCTCAATATATGTCTGTTAAGTCCATTTAAGTCATAACATCTGTTAGTTCCCTTATTTTTCTGTTAAGTTTCTGTCTGGCAGATCTGTCCAGTGGTGAGAGTGGGGTGCTGAGATTTCCCACTATTAA
>LOJH01067863.1:0-10174 GCA_001685095.1 Ellobius talpinus
GTGGTGTTGTGTGTGTTCTTACCTTTTCTACTCATCTTTTCCTCTAATAGGTGTAGTTGGGGCTGTCTGTAACTCTGGTGATCAATCTTCTAAGTGCAAGTGAATCCAAGGCTCAGATGATTGCTCTTCATGGTACAGTCAGTGCCACAGTTGCAGTCACCCTGTTGGTCACTCCATGTTCCTGGAGGTTGCTCAGTGCTCCCAGAGTTTGCTTCACTGCCATGGATTTCACTCTCTCAGGCATGGTCTGGCCTAGGTTGCCGGCTCAGACCTGTTTCTGTAAATGTCCCTGGTCTAGATCTGCTCCTGTATAGGTCCCTGGCTTGGGGTTGGTCCTGCAAAGGTCTCTGGCTCCAATCTACTCCCTCAGAGGTTCCAGGCTCGGGTATGTCTGGATCCACAGAGGTTCTGGCTCAGGCCTACTACCTCAGAGGTCCCAGACACATGCCTGGACCCAGAGAGGTCTCTGGCTCTGGCCCACTCCCCCAGTCATTGTTTCCCTGTACCTGCTCCTGTAGAGTTCGCTGTCTCTGGTCTGCTCAGGCCTAGGTCACTGGCTCAGAACGTTTCCATAAATGTCCCTGGTCTTGATCTGCTCCCACTCACATGGAGTTTGCTGTCTCAGGCCTGCTCTGGCCCAGGTTGTTGGCTCAATTCTGCTCCCATGGATCTCACCACCTCAGGCCTGTTCCAGCCTAGGTCACTGGCTCAGTACTGTTTCTGTAAGTGCCCCTGGTCTGGATCTGCTCCCATTCACATAAAGTTTGCTGTCTCAAGTCTGCTCTAGCCTAGATTGCTGGCTCAGTCCTGCTCCTGTGGAGTTTGCTGCCTCAGGCCTGCTCTGGCCTAGGTCCAGCTTTCTTTTTTTGAATGTGAAGACAGCACACATTTTGAAACAAAGAGCAGTTGAATGTTAGGTGCATACTGTGGACTCTGTCTATGAACAATTTATTTAGTTGGAGAGATAAACCACAAAGTGAAGGTAGAGTTCAACATAGTGTTTTGTACATAATAGGCTCTTAATGAACAGATAATAATTATCTTAGAATTAATTTTATTATATATGTTTGGATGTGCAATATGCTGCTGAATAATACATTTAAATGGAAACAGTTACCATAGTGATGTAAGTTAACATATTGTCAGCTTATGCAGCTGCTTCTTCTAATGGTGTCATGGTTAATCTTGATAGTTAAGATGGCAAATCTTTGAAAATATTTGTTAAGATTTATTTTATTTTTAATTATGTGTGTGTGTTTGTGTGTGTTGGGGGAGTGGAGTATGGAAATGTATGTTCAGGTGTCTGAGGAAGCTAGAGGCATCAGCTCTCCCAGAAGCTAGAGTTACAGGCAGCTGTGAGTCATTCAACATGGGTTTTAAGAACTGAAACAGGTCTCTCTGTGGTGGTGGTGGTACACGCCTTTAATCTCAGCACTCAGGGAGGCAGAAGCAGATGGATCTCTGTGAGTTTGAGGTTAGCCTCATCTACAAGAGCTAGTTCCACGACAGCAGGGGCTGTTACACAGACAAACCCTGTCTTGAAAAAAAAAGCAACATGCTCTTAACCACTGAACCATCTCTGCAGCCCCAAGATTGTCAGTCTTAATTGATGAAGTCTAGAACCACCATAGAAACAAGCCTCTGTACATGCTTGTGGGGATGTCCGGATTAAGTTAGTTAAAGTGGAAAGATCTACCCTAAATATGGGTGACACCATTTCACAGGCTGGATTCCCAGAAGGAAGTAAAAGAGCTATGCTGAGCTGCCTCCTCAAGCATAACTCTGTAGTCCCTGGGGGTCATGCCTTTCATATCACCATGTCTTTTTCTGCAGAATGGACTGTAGCCCCTGAAGTCATAAGTCAAAGTGAGCCATTCTTCCTCAAGTGTGAGGATGATGTATTTTTCATAGCACACCCTCCCCACACCTTCTCCCTCACCCCAGCCCTGGTAACTGGTGTACAACATTAACATGTTGTATGCCAGTATCACAAATTCATTCTAAGTTACAGACAGGGCATGCTGGCTCCATGAATATGAGTATTAACAGGTGCCTGAATGAAAAGACAAATCCCCTCCAAAGGGTGATGGGAAAAGGAGCAATGGCTCCTCACCCCACCCCTGGGAGCCCCAACGTTGTCATCAGTACATTAGACTTACATGATATATTTCTAGCATATTGTAGCAGAAGCTAAATAATTTGTCAAATTTCTTTGATTTTGTTTAATCAATATTAACTCATTTGTGGAAGCACGGGTTATTTTCCCTCATTCTCTAATTGGCAGTTAGTTTTATATGCCTTAATTAATTAAGCTGGAGATTGTATTTACTGTATTCATGGCATTCCTTTGGTAGAAATAGTTCTTTGATGAGATGGAGCCCATGGATAAAAAACAATTGAAATGGTCTCTTGGGATAATTTCTTTGTACCTCTGGCTATTATTAATAAAAACTCCCCCAAGCCCAGTCACTTCCTTGTTCTGTGCTTAAATTCCCCCAGGGAAACACCTAGGGCTATTGAGCCACAAGCCTGGGAGCCCAGTGTAATGTTTCGCAGCTTGCAAAGGAGAGGTTTAGACTATCATACTAACCTGCTGAGGATTCTGGGAGCGATTTAGTGTGAGCACACCAAAGCTGGGGAAGGCATCATAGCAACACACAGAAGCCTGATATTTCAACCCTAAATTCACCAGTCAAACCCTTAAATTCTACTCATTGAACTTTGTTGCCTGCCCTACCCCATTCAGTTTTTAACTATAGAGGGGAAAGAAGGAGGCGTGATTTCTTGAGTTTTCTAAAACCTCAAAGTACTGCTCAGCAGGAGCTTCACATTCCTTTACAGAATTTCCTTAAATGTCTTGGAAGCAACTTGTTAAACAATTACACACCAACTCAAGAGGAGAAACAGAAACCTAGACAACTGAATATCTAGCTCCCTGCAGAACTAGGGTCCTCTGGAACTGGCCACCTGTTTGTGGGCTTCAAGTTTTTACCAGCAGATTTGTGGGTACTGTTTTCTGTAACTCTTGCAAAGTCTTACTGATGATTTGGATGAAACAAATAAAAATTAGTGTAAAAGAACATGTGCACCAGTTCAATAACCTTGGGGGACCAAAATATGTATTAAAATGAAACATTAATTCTGACCTTCATGCTGATTAAAGCTTAAGTTTTCATTTAAATGAAATTTAAATAGGTTAATGAAATATGACACTCCTACACACCTTAGAAATCTGTACTATTCTAGAAGTCTCTTAGATGTAATTATTATAATAGAATTTTTTGATTTGGGTAGTATGAGTTGACTTTATTCTGAAAAAAAGCAATAACAAAAGATCTAACATTTTTATAATTTTTATTTGCCCTTTGAGACTCTATACAATGCTGCTCAATCACATTCATCCCTCCCAACTCTTTCCAGATCTGCATCTCTTTTGCTACCTGCCCAGCATTGTGTCCTATTTTCCTTTCCCTCATCAAGGTCAACTTGGGCTTCCCAGATAGTTTTGGATATGTGGCTTCCCACTGCACCCAGATTCTCAGGGACTATACTTCTAGAGGAAACTGACCCTTCTTCTCCCAGAAGCTGAGAATTGGCAATAGCTTTTGGCTAGGAGATAAACTTGCACCGAACTCATCTCTCCGTGCCTGGATTTGGTACTGCTTCAGCTTTCCTAGGTCTTATGCATGGTGTTATGACCACCGTGAATTCATATGTGCAGCTGCCCTGCTCTGTCCAGAAAACTCTGTTTCCTTCTGGTCTTTCATACCCTCTGATTACTGCACTCTTTACTTTCCTGCCACAGTGATTTCTGAATCTTTGGAGGGGTGTGGGATATACATGCTGTTACGGCAGGATATTCTACAGCTTCTTCTTCTCCTTACTTTGACCAGTGGTGGATTTCTGTAGACATCATCTACTGGAAACAGAACCTTCTCTGATTGCATTTAAAGCCAATTCTACAATATGAACCTGTATTCAACGTCATTATTGGCCTAAGAACTTATACTTGTACAGATCACAGGCCTTATGAGAGAATGCACTACTATTGTTCTGTTAAATGATTATAATAATAAACTATGTCCTTATAATTCACCATTATATGCATATGTTAAAACTCACACTGAAAATTTTTGAGATACTACTAAAAATGTTCAGGATCTGTATCCATATTTCTAAAGCTAGTCATATACTACAGTGGCTCACAGAAAGAAAGGGGAAATAAAGAAGGAAGGGAGAGCAGGAGGAAAGGAGAGGAAGGCAGAAGGAGGAGAGTGAGGACATAGATGTCCAATGACCAGTGTATAGTCACACGAATAGCTCTAGGCTCTGACACCCTCAT
Organism: Ellobius talpinus; assembly: GCA_001685095.1. NCBI lineage: Eukaryota > Metazoa > Chordata > Mammalia > Rodentia > Cricetidae > Ellobius > Ellobius talpinus. Next base: position 4,343 of record LOJH01067863.1, read on the forward strand.
TTCTACTGATGACATCATCAGCTACAATTCTTCAGAGTTTTTAAATTGTAATGTACAGTTTGATATAGGTTTCCTACTTGTTTATAATGTAAAAGAATTAACTCGATAACAAAATTTATATGTTATTGATATATTAGAGTTGCTGCCATATAATTATCTAATTTTGGCCAAGTCCATAAATAATTAGTTGGTTGTGGATGAGCACCTATATACAGCCAAGAATTTACCTTCTCACTGTGATAGAAAACTACAAATTTGCAGTTATTTAATGTGGCATTTAACAGAAAAATCAAATTAAGAGGTTTTCTTTGTAAAAAAGAAAAGAGGGACTGGGAAAGTATTTTAATTGGTGGAGCAGTTGCCTAGCATATGAGAAGCCCTGGACTCCATCCCCAGCACCTCATAAACTGGCTACATGGGTGCATGCCTCTAATCCCTGCACTGGGTGACTGGGAGGTGAATTTGGGAGGATCAGGAGTTCAGGGTCAACTTCAGCTTCATAGGATCTTTAAGTTCCAGGCTAAGTTGGGCTCATGAGACCCTGTCTCTAAATATAAAGAACAAAAAAGTGTATTTTGGTCAAATATTATATTCAAGCAAAATTAAACAGGACTGAAGTTGGGTAAGAACTTCATGGATTTATTAGAAAGTGATGTCCTAGCTCAGTGATCTTTACCTGTCAAAGTCTTCTGGCAGCTATGATATTCACTTGAGTTATTTGCTGTCATGTGAGAACATTTGCTGTTTTCATTTCAGGGTCTTTATTCTATGTTCTTGGATTTGCAAACTCCTTGACCCTGTGGGGTAGGGTGACATGGCCATGTGACATCTGATCAGCTCGCTGAGCACACCTCCTAAATGCAGCAACCAGGCTTCTCTTGAAATCAGCTTACTCAAGATTCAGAGTAAAGCATCATCTTAATGATTTTGTTTATGTAACATGGGACTCATAAAAATCAGGCACTTTCCGCAGAAAGTGTACTTCAGTCTCAAAAACAAAGCAGAAAAACTGTTGTATGTAACTACTGTGTGTCATTTTTATCACCCACCATAAGCTACACTTTCTAACTTCGTGTTTGGATGTGGTAGAGTCTTCTAAATATTTAAAAATTCCAAGGTTGACAGTATCTTAGTTTGCTCTGGATAGCATCAGCACTGTGTAGAAACCAAAGATTCCAGAAAACTCTTGGGCAATATACAAAGAGGATGAAAAGCTTACTAGAACCATAGTTATTCTAATTATTTACATCAGAGATCAGATTTGAAGCCAATTTCAGAATATGAAAATTTCCTTTAAGACAGATAACCTATTGTGGCACTTAAAAATGTATTGTCAACATCAATACGGGGCATGATTTAAGGAGACGTTTCAAGGATAAACCCCAGAAATTGTGTTTTAACACAGGCCCACTCAAACAGCATAGGAGCCAAAACACTTGAAAAGGCTTCAGAATGCATGAAACTAAACAGCACCACTGAGGTAGAAGATTCAATTCAGTTCATTTTTCAGTTTTTAAATCTTTAAAGTCATTTCATCATCAATAACAGACTTGAGCCTGACCTGCTGTGCAGATGTGTGTATTATGTCACCATGTGTTATGAATTTGTGAATATTGTGTCACCAAGTGTTTCCTGTGACCTACTATAAACTTTTCCCCTTCCACCTCCATGGCACAAGAACCCAATCACAAACCTAGGAGTTTTCAACATACTCCAGTGTGAGATACCTAGGTGTGTATGTGTGTGTGTGCACATGTATGTGAGAGTGGACCAGACAAAGCCTATGTGTGGTGTCATTTCTTGGAGGCTGAATACTCTGTTTTTGAGAAAGGGTCTCTCAATGGGTTGGAGCTTGCCAAGTAGGTCTGGCCAAGGGATCAGCTTATTGCTAAACCCTGGCACTAAGATTATAAATATGTTCTACCACAACACCTGTGTTTCTCACAAGAGTGTCAGGGATCAGCTCACATCCTTAAGCTTACAAGAAGACTACTTAACTGACTTAGCCTTTTTCCTAACTCGAAAGACCTGGTTTTCAGTGCACTTCAGTTCTAATATAAATAAATATATTTAAATTTTAGAAAGAAATTCTGCCAGGAAGAAAATTCAGTCTGTCTTTGAACACATAATACTTATCCATTTATAAATATTTATATATCTTCCTAGAAAATAAAAAGTCAAACTTGTTCACTGTTTAGAAATTTAAAATGGAAAGTATGACACCAATATTCTAGAAGAAAACACCTTCTACAAAATATAGACACAAATGCCACAGTAGGTTATCTATCTTGAAGTCTTCTTCAAAACATGTTATCTACTATATTGAGTAAGGGACAGAGTGAAATAAATTAAAGAAATTGGTCAAAATAAAACCATTAAATCACTAATTTGTTACAGATTTTTTATTCTTTAATATCTCTGTTTGCATATGTTACAGAACATATATCTGTAACAGGCATGTGACTTTCCCAGGGAAGCTGCTATTCTTACATATCTGTATTTCTGTGCTCCTAAGGGTATAGAACCCAGAGAACAATCTCAGGTGTCATTTCCCAAGAGACATCCATGTTGTTTTTTGATGACAGTGTGTTACTAGCCTGGAGCTGGACAAGTAGACTAGGATGTCTGACCAATGATCCCCAAAGGTCTAACTGTTTCTACCTCCCCAGGGCTGGGATCACAAGTATGCTAACACACCTGATACTTTTGGGGGGAGTGGGGGTTCAAGACAGTGTTTCTCTGTATATCCCTGGCTTTCCTGGAACTCACTCTGGAGGCCAGATTGTCCTAAACTCACAGGCCTGCCTCTGCCTTCAGAGTGCTGGGATTAAAGTCATGCTCCACCACCAGCCAGCTACACTCCCAACACTTTTGAGAGCATCTTGGTAACTGAATTTAAATCTACGTACTTTCACAATAGGTACCCAACTGACTGAACTAACTACCCAGCCCCAGACATTCCGCTTAATGTAAAAGAGAAAAAAAAAAAGTCTATCCTAGTATCACTGTGATGAAACATCATGACCAAAAGCAACTTGGGGAGAAAAGGGTTTATTTGAATTACACTTTCATATCAGCATCAAAGGAAGCAGGACAGGAACTCAAGTAGGGCAGGAATCTGGAGGCAGGAAATGATGTAGAGATCATGAAGTAGTGCCACTTACTGGCTTGCTCTCCATGGCTTGCTCAACCTGCTTTTTTATAAAACCCAAGACCACCACCAGCCTAAACCTATTACAATGGGCTGGGCCCTTCCCCATTGAGATCTCTAATTAAGAAAATGCCCTGCAGTCTTGTCTACTTAAAACTCTATCTTATGGAGGCATTTTCTTAGCTGAGGTTCTCTCGTTTTTTCTGACTATAGCTTAGGACTTCCATGTAAAAACCCTTATTTTTAATTCATATTTTTACCATTATTTATTTTCACTACTGGGACAAAAATATCAAACAATGATGCTTTCAATTCTAAAGAAACAAAATATAAAACACACAAAAGAAAAAAGACAGAGTGAATTTTACCAACTACTTCTAAATAATTGACAGCAGGGGTCCTTCAATTGCTGCATGAGGCATGTTCTTGTATAGTGCAAAATCATTCTTGATTTTATTTTATTGAGACAGACTCTTATGTAGCCCAGATAAGCCTTGAACTTCCTATGTAGCTGAAGGTGAACTTAAACTTCTGTTCTTTCTGTCTCTACCACAAGTGCAGGGGTTTCAGGTGCGCCCCATCACTCCAGGTCTATGACATGCTGGAGACTGAGCCCAGGGCTTTGTTAGCAGTAGGCCAGTGCTCTACCAACCAAGAAACACTCCCAGCTTCCCAAACTACCCTTCTTTATATCATTTGTATAGTACAAAAAGGATTGCGGCAACAGACAAAGGCATGTATTCAAAAGAGATTTGCAGAAGAAAGTACGAAATGGGGGATGTGAGGGGTGAGCTTGGAATCAATTTATAATGTATGTATGATGCATATAATATGTATATATACTTCTATATTATATATTTAATGTAAAAGTTTTATTTCTAACTATAAAATGAGGTGATTTGTGTTGCATATGTGAGCAAAGTTATAGAGTTCAACTTAAGAGGGAGGTACACCTTCCCCAAACTTAGTGTTTTATAGTCCCCAATGCGCTAACTCAACTTTGTACAGTATGTTGGCTGGGAGGTGGGAAAGAAGGCTCCCATCCTCCTCCACAAGCTCACTTAGCCTAAATCCACAAGGTACAGAGCAGCCACAGCCTCATGTCTAGACATATTATATATGCATATGATTTTTTATTATAAATGTATGGAAATGTTATTTTATATAATATGTCCTTTCAGGCGCTTACTCAGCACCCCTTCCTCTCTTGTTTAAAGCTGAAAGTTTTCATCAAATTGAGCACACTGGTTCTTTCCCTTTCTTTCTTGGAGATGAAAATCTCTCTACATAGCTCAGGCTGACATCAAAATCACGACCCATAGACAGAGCTCAGTGGGTATGGATCTGGAAGGACATGAATTCTGATTCCTGGAAGCCTTATATAAGCATCCATAACCATGAGTTTGTAATCCCAGCACTTTTTAGCTAAGATGGTAAGTGGGGGCAGGAGACTAGAAGCTCCCAGGTAAGCTAACCTGATGTATGTGGTAGGTAGAGGCAGCAAGAAACCCTATTCAAAAAAATGTATCAGAACCAATACCCAAGGCCGTTCTCTGACCTCCACAAACTATGACCACAGTTGTATTTAAATATACACACAAAGATTTAGAACACTGAAATCTCCCGACCTGGATCTCCTGATTGCCAGGTGATGGGTGTGTGCCACTCCATATGTCTTCTATCAGCTCATCCCAGTGCTGCTCTCTCCACCCTAGCTTAACAATGTCCACTTCAGGTTCACAAGGTGCCTCCCATCTCCTCCTCCTCCGAGCCCTCGCTCTGGCCCTGGGTCTTGTAGTTTTTGCCGAAGTCTATGGACTCCTGAACTCTTGGCAGTTTTATACAGGTCTGAGGACTACAGAGAGCATGTGCTAGTGTGATTTCTAGTTATTGGTAATCACCAAATTGGAACAATGTCCTATTTATTCTATTAACATCAGTGGCCAATGCCCATGATAAACATATTAACACAGACTACACAATGTCTAAAAAAATAACTATTAACTTTTCCTGAAAGGAAAAAAGAACAAAAGTGGCCGTTATGTTTCTACTGTGTATTAAAGCCACCTTGTAGATACATATAAAAGAATATCCTCTTATAATAATTCTTAAATGTTGGGAAAAAAAACTTTTGAGACAAACATCATGTTCCCCAGACTTGCCTTGAAGCCCCTAGAAATTTCAAGATGGCCTTTAACTTCTGATCTTCCCCCTTCACCATGCGAACAATACTGAGATTGCAGGTGTCCACCATAATGTTTGGTTTTGTGGTGCTGGAGATCAAATCCACGGCTTCATGCATGCCAGACAAACTCTCTACCAACTAAGCTACATCCTTAGCACCAAAATTGAATTTTGAAGCACGTCCATGTTATTTTCCAAATCTGTTACATCAAAATCCTTTGGTCATGATCTCTAGAAGGACATTTGCCCATGCATAACTCTATCATCACTGCATTGCAGTACTGTGGTTTAGTACACAGTGTACGACTGCCGAATGTTAACATCTTCCACGTGTGACTTGAAAACCACATTCATCACTATCAGCATGGATCTTGTCAGCAAAGTCATGATGAGTTAGGAAGCTGTTAAGAACATGGTGGCAGATACAAGTTTTCAGGATTCCAATTTTTATGATTTTTTAAAAAATGCTGCAAGATCCCCGGTGGCAGTAGGCAGCA
>LOJH01067865.1:0-10174 GCA_001685095.1 Ellobius talpinus
ACCTTAAATTTTTATCAATAAACCAAGATTTATACCAATGCAAATTATTTATATTTATATCATCTCCCCTTTCAATGTAAAAGAACATTTATAAACAATGTTTGGGAACATACGGCATTGGCCTGGAATATAAAATTCAGCAAGCATGTTAATAAATAAGTTTTGTTAACTTTAGTGTGACATCTAAAATGTGGAAAATGTTTAGATTTGAAATGAGACAAAAATGGCCAAGTCTTTCTTCCTTCCTCCCTTTCTGTCCCCCTCTCTTATTCATTCTCTTCTTCTGTCCATACATCTACAACTACTTACAAGTCATTGGCTCAGTGCTAAGCCCAGGATCTGAGGATGTGTCTATAAGATGACATGACATAGATATGTGCTTCTACTGAGGGATTTTTCAAAGTATAATTGAGGGATTGCTTCATTAAAATCAAGGGTCACTGTTACAAGTGAATCCTTACATTATAAATAAAATATCTTTTCTGACTAGTTCAATTAGATCTTCTAGATATGGGGCTAGGATATTCTATTTCTAGTCAGTGCTTGATGCTCCTGTTCCTCAAAGTTTTAAATTCACAGAATGACATTCGGAGCTACTTATATGCTAAATACATGAATTTGGAGTATGTGTAGTTTCAATGGTAATGCCCCCCACATGCTGATATATTTGAATGCTTGACTCTCTGTTGGTGGAACTGTTTGGGAAGGATTAGGAGGTGTGGTCTTATTGAAAGAGATGTGCCGCCAAGTGGCTTTGAGGTTTCCCAAACCTAGGCCATTCACAGTTAGCTTTCTCGGTATTTCATGCTTCTCTGCCCTGTGTCTGTAGAACAGATGTGAGCTCCTACTCACTGTTCCACCATGCCTGCCTGACTGCTTTCTTGCTTCCTGTTATAATGGTAATAGACTCTAACCCTCTGGAACAGTGAGCCTCAAATTAGATGCTTTCTTTTAGAAGTAACCTTGTTGATCAGGTGGTGGTGGCACACACCTTTAATCCTAGCACTTAAGGCAGAGGCAGGTGGATCTCTGTGAGTTTGAGGCCAGCTTGGTCTACAGAGTGAGTTCCAGGATAGTCAGGGCTACAAACAAGAAAACCAAACAAACAGACAAACAAAGAAACAAAAATAAAGAATGACCAAGAAGTCACCTTGGTCATGGTATTTTATCATAATGATGGAAAAGTAACTAAGACAGAGTCGTTCCTCAACATCTCAGGACCTCAGTTTCCACATCTGGTAGATGGAACCCAAGTAACTGGCAGATGTTCATGGTGAGAACCATGCTGTCATCTCTTCCTGGTGCCTTCTGGGGAGTATCTAATTTCCAGTCCCTGGTTCAAAGGAAATAATGTTTCTAGTGCTTAACAAGAGCACAAGTGTGTGGGTTTTCAAATGAAGTCTAGATTAGCTATAGTTGCACATAGCTTCACTGAAAATGAACAGCCACCTCTTGGGTGTCAGTTTTGTCAACTGAGATCTCACGTGCCATATCAACTAATTGTGACAAGCGCTTATGAACAGAGGTAGAAGGTGGAGCTCTTGACTTCAGCTGCTCATCATCATGCTGGAGAAACAAATGCCAGTTTCTTAGCCATTGTCGAACTAGGGACACAAGCCCCTTGGAATTTCAGAGAGATGAGAGGCTAAGAAGCCCTCCAGGACAAATGGTGGCTGTGTAGACTTGGGAAAGAAGAGTGACTGAACCTTTGCCATCAGTGTGGAGATGGACATGGTGCTTGTCAAAACCCCTTACAGTGCACAAGCTGAAACCACCCCAGTTTTTCAGGGGAGATCTGGAGACACAGACAGCACATGCTGCTGACAGGACATCATTGGAAAAGACAAAACTAACCCAGCTCTGACTTTGTCCCTTTCCTCCGTCCCTTGCCATTGTCTCATATTAAATCAGCTGAACAGGAACCAGGGACAGGCAGCTTGAACAGGGTTAGCCTTCTGGGGACAGAAATGCAGTAAGGTCACTGTGGTTTGGCAACTTCTCCACAGGGCCCACAGCTAAGAGCTCACACTGTACTGAGGAGCTCCTGTGTGACCCAGAACTCCTCAACTCTGCAGACAAGACCATTATTCTGGCAAGGAAGGCAGAAACCTAGATCCCACTGGCTTTGCAGTGAGAAAGTCCATCCTGGGCATGCCCAGAAAGTGCTTCTGGGGACACGCCTGTCTGGTGTTCGCTTTGTTTCTCCTTTCAGAGACAGGAGTTTAAGAAGCTGAAAAGAGACTCAATTGCAGGGAGGCTCAGGATTTGGGGATTTGCATGAGGAAAAGCACTGAAAATTAAGCATCACTAAGCAATGTCTTCTCTATGGGACCACTTCACTTCTTTTTACCTAGGATGCCATCAGGTACATGGAAGTCCATGATTTAGGAACCAGGAAAAATTGGGAGGAGAAATAGAAGAGGAAGAGAGGGGAAGAGATACATTGTATGATGGCACATGACTTCCTCATCACTTAATTTTTAAACATATTTGTTTGGAAGTGTGTGTGTGTGTGTGTGTGAGAGAGAGATGTAATGTGTATATATATATATATATATATATACACATCCCTCATGGTTGGCTTCCTTAATAGATTTTAGAAACACAGAAAGTAGGGGGAGGAGATGGCCCCATAGAAATGCTCTTGCGGTACAGGCCTGAAGACTAGACTTCAGAATCTCAGAATCCATTTACTACCATAAATACCCAGGAGGTTTAGCAGCCCCTTGTTATCCCAGCATGTAAGAGGTAGAGGTGAATCCCTGGGACAATCTGGCCAATACACTAGCCAGGGAGCTCTGACTTCCACTGAAAGAACATGCCTCAATAAATAAGGAGAAGGGCCAGAGTTATGGCACAATGGTTAAGAACACACACTTTATTTTTTCAGAACAAAAGACCTAAGTTTGATTCCTAGCACCCATGACAGGAGGCTTACAACTACCTCTACCTCTAGATCCCAAGACCCTGATGCCTCTGGCCTCTGCAGATACTGGAAAATATGTATAGAGTTGAATATATAATTGCTAGTAAAGCTAAGAAAATGAATTGGTAGGATATCGACTTAAACTTGGGCTCCTAGAAGTTTGTTTCTTCTAGAAATGTGTTATCTGAGCTAGGTGATTTTAATCAGCATGTAAAACGAGAAAGAAAGGAAAGACAGGTTTTCTCTGCATAAATCTGTGTTTTAAACTATAAAAAGTATCAAGGTTTGATAATGTTGGAGGAGCATGAAGGACCAAAAACTTCTCTATAGCGTTCCATGTAGTGATGTGTTTCATTCTCTAGTTCTGAAACATTGAAGAGAATGTAATTGCTTCAGGCATGTGTCATCATTCCTTAACCCACCCAGAAAGTTAGGGTCCTTAAGACAACCCTGATTCATTTCTCATGTGTATACTTTCTGTGAGTGGAGCAGGGTCTCTCACAGAGTTTACACAGATCAGGGTCTCTCACAGGATTTGGGAAATCTCAAAGAGGTGTTCTAGGCCCGGGGTCTAGGAGTTGGCTCTAATGGGAGGCCTTTGCAGCTTAGCTGACCTCTCTTCGGGATGGCATAGGTTCCCAGAGCATAGGAGCTAGCAGATCTATTAGAGCTCACAACCACCAACTATTCATCTAATAGTCAGTGTGACCTGGACCTGGCCATGGTCAGCAGAGGGAGAAAGTGGTGCACTTCTTGAGAGAAGAGTCACACAAAAAAGAGGAAGGCTGTTTGCTTACTGCTAGTTGTGGAGACCTATATTAGTAGCTAAGAGAATTGTCTGGGAAGAATCTCACATAGGACAATCACTTCTGTACTATTGAAGGAGAATAAAACACAGACTTAAAGCATGGGTGGGTGAGAAGGCTAGAAAATAGCTTTGGTGTCTCCTGCCACTGGCCGTCTTCCCACTAGGCTCTCTGCTAGCAGGAGCCTGAAGTAATAATGTTCTGTGGCAACAATATACCACCCCCCCAAAAAAAACCTCTGAGACCTTAAGTGGACCTCACTGTTGGTTGTTTTCCTGTTTCATTTTCCCTTATTAACTGCTTCTAGATTTCACTTTGAACTCGTCCTTCTTCTTAGACAGTTGCCTAGGATGGCTTCATAAAACCTACAGCTAGAATCCTGCTTCTATGATTTAATAGCTGTCTGACTAGCTGCATACCTCTTAAAAGCTGAAATTAGAAATTAATTTTTTAAGACAGAATAGCATCTTGATGTCCAATTCAGTTATTTTTAATGCTCCACCAAATACAATGGTTCATTACATTCCTCTGTTTGAAAAAACTAAAAAGTCAGCTGCATTAGATTTACTAAAGAATATGTGGCTTTTGGGGGGGTGACTGGCATAAATTCAGGGACCATTTGCCTCTATTTAGTTGGTCGCCTATTTTAAAGTCGTAACTCTAGGTACACATGAAATGTCATTTTTATCATACTTCACCAAGTGGACAGAGAGTATGCTATGTGCAGCAGATATGTTAAAAAGAACTTCACTCACTGGGCACCATGCCAAGACCTCTGCATTAATGATCCCAGTCCTTATAACATCCCTTCGTAGCAGATGTCATTCTCCCCCTCCCCTACCTTAAGAAAAACAACATAGCAAACATCCTGCCAAGCATTGTGTAGCAAATATGAGCACAACTAGAATCCCACTCAGGTTCTCATTGACTCCCTGATGCTCTTTTTTTTGTCAGCACAAGGATCCCTCAAAGAAGTCCAGACTGATACTATGGGAGTCCTACTTGCATTATAACTCATCATATGCTTCCCTTTCTTGGGTCCCTTAGATGACTTTGGCATTCCTTACTCTAACCTGCACAAATCTTTGTTATAGCAAGGCCAGCTGGTTGCTTGGGTGCTTGGGGCAAGAGGGGGGCACAACCCTACAGGAGTTCTCTTTACTGTCCCAAGAGCCTTTACAGGTCTAGTGAATCTTCTACTTTCTTCCCTAGTAAGTATCTCTCTCCCTGAATCAAGAGGGACAGAGGGAATGTGCTTATCTTCTGTGTGCTTATTACATTCCAAATATCATCTGCTTGGGCTGCCAAGGTCACAAGAATATCAAGCTCATGACTGCCTTTTACTATAATGTTCACTGGACCTGTTAACATTTAGATAACCCCTTTCATTATTGATTACATCCAAACACTGGGCTAAGGGGCTGGTCGGATAGCTTGGTGGGTGAGGACACTTGTTCGAAAGCCTAATTACCTGACTTCAGTCCCTGGAATCCCGTGGTTGAAGGAGAGAATTTAGAGGCTACCTACTTACTGCTTTCTAGACATGGTTCATATGTGTCTCGCCTTATTTGTTCAGATGCCATATGAGGCACATATGAAGGGAAGCAAAAAAATACAAGAATGAAAGAAGAAAGGAATGGAAGGAAAAGCAGAAAACAGAAGAAACTCTGAGATCTAGCAGGAGACTTTGCTCTGGCTCCATCCTTGTGTAATGGAGAATCAGAGGCCTTGACTCAAACCCTAGGGAGGAATGTACAAAGATATAAGGAGAAAGGACACAAGTACCAAATCTAATGTTATTTCTGCCATAATGTGGGACCATGAGGGTATTCCAAGGCTAAGGTTTCTGACCCACCCCTAACCCTCTGAGCTGCTTCATGGTGACCACTGGACTATGTGAGGAAGGGGGAATCTTTTGCTTTGCTCTGCAGTTCGGTACAGGTTGTATATGTTTGGTACTGTTCTACTTCTGTAGGTTCCTGCCCATCTGTCCTATCCACCTGTGCTATCCTGGAGCCAGCTGTTTCCAGATACAGGGCAGAAGAACAGGCTGCCTTTCCTCTCACTGTGAACCAGCTACAAGGGCACAGTTCAGAAAGAAGGGATGTTGCAGTCCACTGAGTTCTATTCAGCAAAGCTGTCACGTGTATTCCTCCAGGCTGTTTAGCTGTTATGCCAAGCAGAACAGCAAGCATCGATGTTTAACACACATGTCCTGTGGCTTATTTGGGACATTTTAAATCAATATTTCATCAGAACATTGTTTTGTAGCCCTTTGGAAATATGATCTGTAAAAGGCTGCCTTTTTAAGCACTTGTTCTTCAAAACTGCACTAATTATTTCGATTTATAATAAACTCAGCACAATTGATGCAATTTGATTAAATGCTAACATATTTGTTCAGAAATCAACATGGAAAGTGATGAATATGTCCATCATTCCTTAAAAGCATCCCAGTGTCCTCCCCCCGCTACTTCCTCCCTCCTACCACCAACAGTGGTGTGCTTTCTCTCACTGTGGTGCACCTCCCATTTCCAAGAATTTTACCAGGATATAGTTATGTATGTTGAGTGGGCCTAGAACAGTTAGTTTGAGATTCATGCATAATATAACAATACTTTTGTCTTTAAATTTTTAATTATGAATTGTGTGTTTGTCTGAGAGAGAGAAAGAAGATGAAAGGGAGAGAGAGAATTCCAAACACATACGTGGAGGTCAGAGGGTCTTTTAGGACTAGGTTCTATCTTTTGACTTTGTTTTGAGGCAACGTCTCTCTTGTTTCTGCTCTTGAGCTGTGCTGTGTACTGCCTCATGAATGTCTCCATCCTCCTGCGTCCTTGACTTCTATGGTATTTCTATTACATCATGTGGATATATCACAATTGTTTACCCTTTACCACTTACTTTTGAAAGCTCACCCCCCCCCAGTCCTGGGGACTGAACTAGAGTTGCACACATATTATTAGTCAAGGACAGTAGCATTGAGTTTAATCCACAGTACCCCTTTTTACTTCTTATATTGATACAAGGTCCCACTAAATGGCCCAGGATGGCTTTGACTCACTCTGTAGCCCACATAGGCCTTGGGTTCAGCATCCGTTTGCTTCACCTCTCCAGAGTAGCTGGGATTACAGAGCTGCGTTTTCACCATTCTTGCCTGGGGGATTTCTTAGTGTGATCTGTTATATTCAAGCTTCTGCATGCATTTATGAAGCAAGTCTTCATCAGAGCGAATGTTCCTTTTTTTCCTGTAGTAAATACATGGGAACAAGATGGATTATATGGTGGACACATGTTCATATCTTTTTTTAGTCTACTAATAATCTAAAATGGCTCTGTCATTCATATCCCACCTGTGGTACCAAAAATTTCCAAACCTGGTCAACACTCTATAGTCATTCTTCTAAGGCTCAGCAATTTCAGCAGGTGTGTCATGTGCCACCATGTGCCCATGCATGGGTGATCCATGACTCGTTCTCATATGTTTATTTCCCATGTGTGTATAGTTTCTTTGGTGAAGCACCTGCTCAAATTTTTGCCATGGTTATTTATTATTTTTTAAGCTGAGTTGTTCATTTTGTTGAGTTGCAAGGATGTGTTATATCTTCTGGACGCAACCATGTCAGATATGTGGTTTACAGATGTTCGGTTCTGTTTCTCGGTTTCTTTCCCTGTCTTAGCAGCACTACTTTAAAGGGGTGGAAGCATTCAGCTTTGCTGTGCTCCACTTTTCATCTGTCCTCTTCAGGTTTTAGTGTCATATCTTTGTATGACTCGGGCTCCCAGAGGTTTCTTTCTTAGAGTTTGGAGTTCTATGTTTAGCCTTATAATCTACTTTGAGTTATTTTTGCATATGGGAAAACATAAAGGCCTATCAGAATAGTCCAATAATGGAGACATGGGAGGAGATTTCTACATGCTTGTGAGAAAACGCCAAGAAAGCAAGACAAGAGTCTTGTGAGCTCAGTTTCTTCAAAAACATGGGATTGTTCTTGGATTGTGCTTTCAGGCTCCTCCCAGGTACAGCAGACAGGAGCCAGATTACAGCAGCTTATTCATTACAACTGGCTATTGCTATTGGTTCAGTGACTCTATGGAAAAACCTGGTTTTGCAATGTGTGGCTTGCCCACCATGTTTAACTTGCCATTGTGAATGTACACTCTAGTCATGGGACTCCTCTTATCCTGAGAGTAGAGACTGGCTGATGCTCTGAATGGAGTTGGCTATTGTATGCGACTTTAGTTTGCCTCATTTATCAGCTCCAGCCTCCCAGCTCCCACTGTGCCGAGAAGTGTCACAGGCATGATGGTGGGTATCATGGCCATCAAAAGCACCACAGCATCATATCTTTGGAGAGGATTCATTTCTCATGACTCATTTCTTCTCATTCTTATATTGAAGAGTGTATAATCAAAATATATCTGGGTCAAATTCTGAATTCTGTTCTGATAATGTATATCTCTCTATTTTTTTTCTTATAGCACATTGTCTTATGGCAAAATTGAAAAATATTTACTCCAAGGTATTTTGTGTTATTTGTGGCTATTGTGAAGGGTGATGTTTCTCTGATCTCTTTCTCAGCCCACTTATCATCTATATATAGGAAAGCTACTGATTCTTTTTTGAGTTAACCCTGTATCCTGCTATATTACTAAAGGTATTTATGAGTTGTAGGAGTTCCCTGATAGAATTTTTGGATATACTATCATAATCAGCAAATAGTGAGAGTTTGATTTCTTCTTTTCTGATTTGTATTCATTTGATCTCCTTTTGGTGTCTTATTGCTCTAGCTAGGACCTCAAGAACTATATTGAATAGATATGGAAAGAGTGGACAACCTTGTTTTGTCCTGATTTCAGTGGGATCGCTGGGAGTTTCTCTCCATTTAGTTTGATGTTGGCAGTTGGCTTGCTGCATATTACCTTTATTATGTTTAGGTATGTTCCTTGTTATCCCTGCTCATTCCAAGACCTTTATTATGAAGGGGTATTGTATTTTGTCAAAGACTTTTTCAGCATCTAATTAGATGATCATGTTTTTTTTTCAGTTAGATTACATGGTGGATTACATTGAGAGATTTTCATATATTGAGACATCTCTGCATCTCAGGAATGAAGCCTACTTGGTCATGGTGGATGATTTTTCTGACGTGTTCTTGGATTCATTTTGCCATTATTTCATTGAGTGTTTTTGCATCAATGTTCATGACTGAGACTGGTCTGTAATTTTTTTCATAGCGATGGCATTGTGTGTTTTGGGTATCAGGGTAATTGTAGCCTCATAAAGAGAGTTTGGCAATGTTCTTTCTGTTTTTATTGTGTGGAACAATTTGAGAAGTATTGGTATTAATTCTTCTTTGAAAATCTTGTGGAATTCTGCACTGAAACCATATGGCCCTGGGCTTTTTTGGTTGGGAGATTTTGATGACTGTTTCTATTTCTTTAGTGATTATGGGTTTATTTAACTTGCTTATCTGGTCTTGATTTAATCTCAGTAAATGATATTTATCTAAAAAAATTGTCCATTTCCTTTAAGTTTTCCAATTTTGTGGAGTACAGGTTTTCAAGGTATGAGCTGATGATTCTCTAGATTTCTAGACCTGTTTCACAAGAACTTTAAATCTTTGAAGAAAAAAATTGAAGAAGACACCAGAAAATGTAAATATCTCCCATGCTCTTAGGTAGGTAGAATTAACATTGTAAAAATAGCAATCTTACCAAGAACAGTCTACAGATTCAATGCAATTCTCATCAAAATCCCAGCAAAATTCTTCTCAGACCTCGAAAGAACTTCATATGGAAAAAGCAAAAAACCCAGGATAGCCAAAACAATCTTGTACCTTAAAGGAACTTCTGGAAGCATCACAATCCCTGACTTCAAACTCTACAGAGGTAGAGTACTGAAAACAGCCTGGTATTGGTATAAAAACAGACAGGAGGATCAATGAAACCAAATCGAAGATGTGGATATCAATCCACACACCTCTGAACACCTGACTTTTGACAAAGAATCAAAAAGTATAAAATGGAAAAAAGAAAACAAACTCAACAAATGATGCTGGCGTAACTAGATATCAACATGTAGAAGAATGAAAATAGATCCGTATCTATAACCATGCACAAAACTCAAGTCCAAATGGATTAAAGCCCTCAACATAAAACCAACCACTCTGAACCTCATAGAAGGGAAAGTGGGAAGTACCCTTAAACACATTGGCACAGGAGACCACTTCCTAAATATAACCCCAATAGCACAGACACTGAGAGAAACAATAAATGGGACCTCCTGAAACTGAGAAGCTTTTATAAAGCAAAGGACACGGTCAACAAGACAAAACAGTAGCCTACAGAATGGAAAAAGATCTTCACTAAGCCCACATCAGACAGTGGGTTGATCTCCAAAATATACAAAGAACTCAAGAAATTGGTCATCAAAAGAACA
>LOJH01067866.1:0-10174 GCA_001685095.1 Ellobius talpinus
GGGGCCTGTCCTGGAACTAGCTCTTGTAGACCAGGCTGGCTTTGAACTCACAGAATCCACCTGCTTCTGCCTCCCAAGTGCTGGGATTAAAGGCATGCGTCACCACCGCCCATCCCTGTTACAAAATTTTTAAGGACACATGAAATTGTCCTTGATATAATTAAGTAAAAAAGAATTCAGCTCCTGTATGCTTTTTAATTTTTTTATTTCTGTGCACGTGTGCCAACACACATGCGCCCGGATGCACACCCGTTCACTTGCACAAGTCAGGAGACAAACTGTCTTTCTCTATCACTCTCCTCCTATTCCTTTGAGACGGGCTCTCTTGCTGAACCCGAGGCTTCCAGTTGTTTGGAAGCAAGCAAGCCCCAGCCACCATCCCTTTCTGACACCCGTGAAGAGCTGGAGGTCCAGGTGTGTGGGGTGCAGCCATCCTGTTATGTTCATGCTGGAACCTGAACCCTGCTACTCTTGACAATGCAGCAGCAGCTCTTAAACCATGAGCTACCTCACCAGCTTCTGTATCTTATTCTGTTGGTAGAGTTATCATATGTATATGAAAATGACACCACAATTTAGATGGCAGGGTTATCAGTAATTGTTTTATTATATTTTCACAATTTTTTTTCAGACAGGATCTTTTTTTTAAAGATTTATTTATTATGTATACAACATACTCCCTCCATGTATGCCCACACACCAGAAGAGGGCGCCAGATCTCATTATAGATAGTTGTGAGTCACCATGTGGTTGCTGGGAATTGAACTCACGACCTCTGGAAGAGCAGCCAGAGCTCTTAACCACTGAGACAGGATCTTATGTAGCCTAGACTGACCTCAAACTCACTATGTGGCCAAAGATGACCTCAACTTTCTGATGTTCTTGCCTTACCTTCCCAAGTGCTACCATCACAAGCATGTGCCAACATGCCCAGTTTATTTATGTAAGGATCAAACTCAGGGCTTCGTGCAGGCTAGCAAGAGCTCTGTCAACCATGCTACCTCCACAGCCCCTCCAAAGGATTTTTAAAATAGCAATTAACATTCAACTGAAAACAGGTTCCCCAGTCATATTACTTACATACAAATCAGTACTGAGCTCTAACAGGTAAAAATCCATTACCAGATCATACATACTAAACTGTTTCCAAAACATTTTTTAATCCAAAGACTAAATCTTCATAGATTGGTCAAATAATCAACAGCTTTAACAAACTGTAAACACTCCAGTTAATGCCTCAGAAGTGTCTGGAACACAGTAGTAACTCGTAGCCTGGTGGGTTTTGTTTTTTGGTTTGGTGTTGGGTTTCATGTACCCAAAACCTATAATGCACTTTATCTCTGGGCCATATTCCCAGCCCATCCATTGTTTATTACAAAAGCTACCGAAGCACAATATTTCCATCTGCAAGCAACATCATCTTTCTCCCGGGTAAGAAGAAAATCATCTTACACATTTCTGTATTGAAGGACATCGCAGAGACTAAGAGTTGAAACAGATTGACACTGGAAAATCTCTGCACCAGAGATCTCGAGCAAACATGAGGCACAAGATGATGTGTTAGAGCATTAGCTGGTGGTGGAGCACAAGGCTAAAAGTGTTCTGAGTTCTTTTAATCCCACCCAGGCACAGCTTTCATTAGGGCTGGGATAGCTCTGAGGAGGCCTGAAGAGAAAGTAGAATGAGTAACAGCTTCTAGTTTGGGCATGTATTAGCAAACTGGAGTTCAACTAATGATTGTATTTAATAAACAGTGCCATTTTATAATTCTTTTATTTTTCCTTTTTTCTTTTTTGATTTAAGACAGGGTTTCCAGGGCTTCTCTGTGTAACAGCCCTGGCTGTCTTGAAATTCGCTTTGTAGACCAGGCTGGCCTTGAACTCACAGAGACCCACCTCCTTCTGCTCTCTTGCCTTGGGATTAAAAGTGTGCACGCCATGCATTTTATAACAAGGTCTTGCTACATGACACTGGCTAGCCTTGATCCTCCTTGTCTCAGGTGCCCTGGTTTTGTTTTCCTCGACATACTTACTTCGTGTGAGGACACAGGCATGTGTTCTCGTGCATATAGAAGTCAGAGGACAACTTGAGAGAGTTGGTGTTCACATGGTTCTGGGGGGTCAAACTCAGGTCTCCAGGGTTGGTGGCAAGTGCCTTAACCTGGTAAGCGCCTCATCAGCCCTAAAGTGCCTGGTCTTACAATAATTCTCCAATTCTCTGTCCCTACGACAGGGAAAATCACCACTTATTTTCTTTGAGTCTTAAAAATCTGTCTTGTGGGGCTGGAGGGATGGCTCAGTGGTTACAAGCACTAGCTATTCTTCCAAAGTCCTGAGTTCAATTCCCAGCAACTATCTGTAATAAGATCTGGTGCCCTCTTCTGGCCTGCAGGCATACATGCAGGAAGAACACTTTAATAAATGAATGAATGAATGAATGAATGAATAAATAAACCTTTAAGAAAAAATGTTTTATTTGGTATGGTGATTTAAGCCTGTAATTCCAGAACTCTGAAGGCAGCATGGGCTACTGAGAGAGACCCTGTCTCAAAAAGGAGTAAAACAAAGCTTAGTCTTAATGCAACTAAACTGAAGGTTATATAGTAGGATGTTCAAGGAGATTGCCATGTCACCCCGTTGGCCAGCTAAATACCTGGGCCTCGAAGAGATGTTTTCCAAGAGATGGCTGGAAGCTGCAAGCCGTCTGCCTTCTTCATCTTGAGTGCTAACCAGAATCATGTTCCTTGGGGAACAGTTTGAAACACCATGGCAAAGTGAGGCTGCCCTGTCAAGGGGACAGGCAGACCAAACATTCCATTATCGTCAACACACAAAAAAATTCCCTACCTGAAAATAAGAAAAGTGAATTATACTAGACAAGTCATTTTTTGAGTAGTAAATCATGTTTGCTTTTGAGTAAAGAAGGCTCTGATAAAGTTAATTCTCTTATCAGATTTTTTTAAAAGTAACTATTTTGTGTCAAGAACGAACCCAATTCATTTGTTTTCATGTTTGTCTTGTATTTTCCAGTCATCTTTCTATATAAAAGCAAATAAACAAGAAAGAGGATTCAGCAGTAAAATTTTCAGGCCACCCATGACCACCTCTGGTGACATTATTGTGACCCTAGAGGATGTGAGGAGTTGTTAACTTAGGTGTTTTGAAAGAATCAGGTTGCAAATCAATGCAATACAAATGAAAGCACTATACAGACAGCTTCACTTCTGAATGTAGAGGAGGAAATTTTATTAGGTAAAAGCAATGGATTTCAAAATGTAACAAAAATACTGTACGTAATCCAAAAATTCCACTTAAAATAATGTACAGAAAATACATTAAAGTATGCACCCATGCTGCTTAGTTATTTCGTTACACTTGCATTTATTTAGTACAAAGTTAAGCCATTTTCTTTAGAAAATCTAGTGCAATAAACAGTCAAAAATTGTTTGAATCTTTTCTATCTTGATCAAGTTCCTTTAGTTATTGGGATTTTTCCTTCTATTTCCTATATATTTTAAGATGCCTGCGGTCTGTATGCTTATGCTCCCCAGAGAGATCAACTCTGGTGGTGTTTCAACTCTAACACTGGTCTAGACTTTTTGTGTTGCAACAGTCATATTTGGAATATTTTTGTCTGCTTGTTTGAGATAGGGTTTCATGTGGCCCAGGCTGGCTTTGAATTCACTCTGTAGCCAAGGCTGGTATTGAACTTTTCTTGATCCTCCTACCTCCCCACCCAAGTGCTAGGATTTCAGGTATACATCACCATGCCTGCTCCAAATCTGAACTCTGGTGAAGTTCCCTTCTTTGCTCTTTTCTCCTCTATCCCCATTATCCTTTAGGGTGGACTCTTTCTAATTTTTCAGCCAGTTAGTTTCCAGAATGAGATTCAAGTTATTACTACCTCTAAGTTACATTTTTTAATTAAAATTTGTTTTAGATGAGGTCTCATTATATAGCCCTGGCTAGCTATATAATGGAAATCATTTCGTACACTAATGGCCATGAACATACAGAGGTCTGCCTGCCTCTGCCTAAGTGCTGGGATTAAAGTGTGCGCTGCCCATACCTTTCATTCCTTAGGACAGATTCCTTTGTAGTAACTTTATTAACATACTTGAGGAATTTTGCATAAAAACAAAGTAAGCATTGGAACATTTGAAATCACACATACACACACAAGAAGCAATAATTAGTCACATAGTTGGTAAAAAAAAGTATATTCACAATATGGAAATAATATGGTCATAAGATTCGTGTGGTTAAGGAGTGTATGTGTAGCAAAGCGTTTGTAGTCATAACCAGACTCAAATCTCACTAAATCTCTCCTCAGGAAAGGCTTTTCATAGACGTATTATTTCATCTAGTACTTATTTTTCTTTTGAAATTTGAGGCTGAGCATAACACTATACATAAGTTCTGAGCTTAACAAAAATTTATTCTATGTTATGGGACCATATTGCTAAGTTCTGAAGAAAATAATGTATGGTTTGTGGAAATCTCCCACTATGGAATAGCGCTCCTCTGTTCAGGAGACTTTTAGAAGGAAGCTTCACTGATATTCATAAGCAGGCATGTGACTGGCACACAGCGAAGACTAGTATTACATTTCCATAATGCTGCATCATCTTGTTAAAGAACTGGTCTTGGATTTTCTTTTCTGTACCCATTTCTTTTTACTTACACTCTACAGACATTTTTAATATCCTTTTAAATTGCTTAACTACATTTCATAATATATAAGCTATAATTCTGATCGTTATGAGTTTAGAATGTGTTTATGGGAATATGTAATTATTTCCCTGTATAGTGAGTGCATTTACAGAGGCCTAGCAAGCCCTTTATTCTAGAAGGGAACCGTGGCTTCAGTACTGATGTCATGACTTTTACAGTCACGTTTCTTTAGCAGATTTCCCGTAAGTACTAGGAGAGTCACTGCGAATCAGCTTTGTTACGACGCGATCCCAAAGTGATCTTTACTGAGTTTCCTTGGATCTTTGTTACTGGAACTTGGGGGCTGATGGCGTTTGTCAGGAAGACAGAAAAGATGGCGCCACGGTCAGCTCTGCTTTCCTGGGTCTGCACTTAAAGCTTATCTGCTGAAGAATGATTCTTCCCCATGTCCTCTCCAGTCACATCTGTCACTTCTCCAGAGGCTTAGAAGGCCCTACGCCACCACTGCCACATAGAAAAAGACAAAACTCAAGAAAAATAGCATCACAAGGCAACCGCTCTACAAGACAACATCATGCTAAGGTCAAAATATTTTCTCTTTGGCCCTGGCACGCTGCGGAAAGAGCAGAGTAGGGACAAGAGAATAGTCCCTCGAGCTGGAACTCATAAACTATTTTCACTAGTGTAGTCTTCAAATGCAGGGCACCTTTTAGCGCTGTTTCCATTTGGTCTACATGTGTGTGTGTGTGTAACGATGAAATGAGGGTCAGATGAGGGGAGCAGGGCAAGAGGGGCTGCCCTCCAAATGAGATAGTGTTGCAGTGTGTTTGCTAATGACGAATATCTGACTGAAATGATGTGATGAATTCGACAGTTCGTGGTTTTAGTCCTCACCATCACTCCAGCACGACTTTCCACAAATATTAGGCGCACACTTGCAAATGCAAACCAAGTACAAACATGGCCGGGGATAGTCCTGGGTTTGTAACTCTCCTAACCTGCCCGATATTGAGCAAAGTGAAATTTTTGTAGAAATGTTTTACCCTAATACTAATATCTTTTTTTTAATTAGTCCCGTAAGATATTTTTCTCACATTAGGGAACATATCTGAAGCATTTGAAGGAAAAGGTGATCTTCATAATCTGGGTGCTTAGATCTGTTCCATCAGAAACAGCAATGTAGCTGTGCATGTTGATCCATGCTTGTGATATGAAACTGGAAGGTGGAGGCAGGAGGATCACCCTGTTCAAGAACAGACTGGGCTCCCTGAGGCCCCATCTTCAAAACAGAACAAAGCCCTAGCTCTGTCTACTCGCTCGACAGAGGGAATACACGGGTATATTGGTTTAAGCGGAATAACAGCAATGTTAAGTACAGCTTAAAGGTTGTATCTTTAATTCCAGTCCTTTCTCAAATAGGTCATTACAGACTACTATGCAATTTTCTTTTTTGTTCGTTTAGGTTTTTGAGACAGCATTTATTTGTGCAGCCCTGGCTGTCCTGGAACTTGCTCTGTAGACCAGGCTGCCCTTGAACTAAGGGGTCTGCCTGTCTCTGCCTCCGAAGTGCTGGGATTAAAGGTACATGCTACCATAACCAGCTTTTTTCAATGGAAATTTTCTTGCACAAAATTATTAATATTCTTTGCTCCGCAATGTCTTTTGTCAGTTTCCTCAGGCACTAGCCTTTCCTGTGATTTCTGTACTTAGCTCAGTGATTAGCACATTGACACATTAGAATAAAACCAAGTATTGAATTGTAATTTTCATCATCTTTCAGTGTTAATGACCTTCTGCTCTCCATTGTCTGTGGACTTTGATACAAAGAAAATCTCTCACTACTAATCTGCCTCAATGATTTGGTTCTCTTGACTATCATAAGGAAGCTCAAAATTTAAACTCAATGCTAACTTCAATTATGTATATCTGTATGGGCATATGTTAGTAATCAATTGGTTCAAAGTTAGCATGGGTTTACAAGTTGTTACTGTCATCTGGTTAGTTTCTATTTACCAACTGTCACTGACAGACACAAATATTAAAATCCTTCTCGTTTGGCCTTTCCCTAAAGAGCTAAATTACATGTTTTTGAAACTATATCCATTACCAAGTAATGTGTCCTAGAGATTGACAGGGAACAGTGCAGAGCAGGCTATTTGAATAACCAGTCACGGAACATTCTCCATCTCATTGACGTATGGTAGCTAAATTATTAAAGTGGTAGCTTTAGCATAGACTCTGTTGTATAGACATTAAATAATAGCCGCAAAGGTCAGGATCGTATTGCTCTCCTGAAAGCACTGTCTTGAGTGCTGCTGGACTGGGGTGTTTATGAAGCTGCGACCTCCTGGGGTCATCGCTCATTTCTCTTGTAAGACCACCTTTGAGGAGCTTCCCAGATATCTACAGATATTTTCATAAATGGAGTTACACATCGTTAGAATAATCGCCTTTTGTTTTTAAGTAGTCCTTTGGTAAAGCAACCACACTATCCCACTGGGGGAGGGAAATAGTGAGTTTCTTACCCACATCTATTAGAGCAAAAAAGAAATTATTGTTCTTGTTTTTTTCTTTGGGAGATTTGCTCAAGTAGTCTGACTTCAACTCAACAGTTCCATGACCAATACAAGGAAACAGAGGCTGGTGGAAACTAAAACACACAGAGCAGGCACAGGGGGAGGAAGGAAGCCCTAGCAGAGACCTGCAATGTAAATTCAAACTTTCAACTGATTATTGGGCCCTCAGATAACTATTCCACGAAATGTTTTAAATTTAAATGACACAAAATCAAAACATTCCTCAGCATTTCAAGTCTACATTCCGAATGACACATTCAAATCAAGTTTTGCTTTCTGCTTTCGTCACCTCACCTCTGATTGTTCCTAAGTACCCACTATTACCAGCCACCTTACCAGGCACCACAGATGAGATGACCAAGGAGCACAGCCTCACACGATCTTTATCGTGTGCCCTATGCTGAAAAGGCACTTCTTTGTAGACGGAACACGTGTCTTCACGATTAAAGACAAGAATGTAGCCTACGCCAAAGATTAAGTTCAAATTCCAGGTCGAATATACAGTTTCTGTGTGGCTTAGGAAAGATAGTTTTTGGACCTTAGTCCCCCATCTGGAAAATTAGTATACTTACCTCAAAGGGGATGAGAATCAATTAAAATTATGTGTGCAAAACATCTGAATTTAGCGTGCTGAAGAAACGGACGCTCCGATAATCGGGAGCCTGACTTTGAGCAGACTGTGGGTGTCCTAAGCTGGAATGTTCAGCTTCAAATTCTTATTAAGTATGGCACCACTTGTGCTAGCTTCTTAGTGTCCATGCCTATCATGCCCTGTTTACTGAGCTGAGCTACTGAGCACTGAGGACAGGATTCTATGAGAATATGCTCCCAGAAAACTGGCATTTTGTCATTGGGAAGGACTTATACAGAAAAAAAGAGGATGGTGAACAAAGCTGAGGAAATGATTGAAACAACTCTTTTCTTAATTTTAAACAACCTGTGACATGGTATCATGTAGTCCAGGCTGGCCTCGAACTCTTGGTGCTCCTGGTTCAACCTCCCAAATGCTGATTTTCAAGTATGTGCCATCATATCCAGCTCTTAATGATAAAGCCAATTCAAATTAGCAATGTCAAATTTTAAACTTTTCAGCTGTATATACATATTTGGGTCTTTTTCTTTTAGCATTGGTGTTATCTCTTTTTGTTAACAAGAGCAGTTTTATTCTTCAATATTACAGCTATTACACTGGCTTTTAAGATTTTTCAGAGATCTAGTAAATACAGAACTTTATTAGTATAAAGGAATATCACTTAATCAGTGAGAAGTTACCACCAACCCCCTCCACCTGGCTCTTAGGGGCACATCCTGGCCATGCTTATAACCACGACCCCACTGCGTATTTCAGCTACAGCTGGATTAGCCTAATCAAGACCTGAATCCTACACCTCCTCCTCCAAACTCCATATATTGGTTTTCACTCAATTTTACATCGCGTTCATATTTTTGCTTCAAGTTGAAACATGGACTTTCAATCCCATTGTCGTTCTGTCTTAGCAAGCTGTCCTCAATAGTATCTTTCATTTTTCTGAGACAGGGTCTTACTATGTGAACACCAGTGCAGCCCTGAGCCTCTTGCATGCTGGGATTACAGGCACTCAGTTTAGGCCCCCCTCTTGCTTTTCGTTTTTCAAGAGTTTCTCTGTGTATCCCTGGCTGTCCTGGAACTCACTTTGTAAACCAGACTGGCAACAAACTCAAGAGATCGGCCTTCCTGTCTCCCGAGTGCTGGGAGTAAAGGTGAGTGCGACCACCACCCAGCAGCTTCTTTTAAAATGTTTTGCTTAGAGTCAAATTGTTCATTACTTTATATTAATTAAACATTTGCTATATATCATGATATCCATGTGAGTCATTTCTCTGAAAAATTTCACTTCAAAAATATGGGCAATTAGCTGGGTATGGTGGAGCATTACTGCAATCCCAACACTCCCAAGGAGCACTAGAAGGATGGAACTTTCCATTCAGCCTCTTTCTGTACAAAGCAAGCCCGACTAAAGAAATGAAGAACCTGAAAGGACACGAGAAGCTGAATGATGCAGCTCACATCTGTAACTCCTGAACCTGGGAGGCCAACGGCAGAGGAGCAGCGTGGTCCTGAGGCAAGTCTGGGTTAGGCAGTGAACTGCAACATGGAGGGGGAAGGGATGAAAACCATTTGAGTCCTGATCTTTTGTTGCCTTGGTTCTACTTTATGTTCTGAGGTCCAGTCTTTATGAGAAATCATAGATCCACATCGTAATGTCAGCCTTGGTAGAAATGGATTATTTCTCCCAGATTTTTTTTTCTGTTTCCAAAAGGGAAACTTCACACATAGCTCAGGGGCAGAATGGCTGCCCTAGTACATCAAGGCTCTGGGTTTGATCTGGAGCGTCAGAGGGGTAAAAAATCCAATTAGACTATTGTTTATTAAGAAATTCCAGAAATGGGGCTTCAAATAAAATGTGTCATTAAAAGAGGGAAAAGATGCTATTCTTCTCTGGTCTCTTTTTTCCTTTCCAGGTCTGAAAAATACGGATCCTAAATGTGTGATTAAAGGCCTTGAGTCATTGTCCTCACAGCCCAAGGAAAGAGGGGTCGAAGGCAGAGGAAGTGCTGGATGTTTTCCATCCCCCTTAATTTTATAAGCTAAGTAACTTTTTGTTTTTTTAATTATTATTATGTATACAGTGTTCTATCTGCATGCTTGCATGCCTGCCAGAATAAGGCATCAGATCTCATCATAGATGGTTGTGAGCCACCATGTGGTTGCTGGGAAATGAACTCACTCGGGGTGTCTGGAAGAGCAGCCAGTACTCTGAACCTCTGAGTCATCTCTCTCCAGCCCAAGCTAAGTAGCTTTTACCTGAAACCTGTCGTTTGTTTTTCTTCTAAATATTTATTTATTATGTATACAATATTCTGTCTGCATGTATGCCTGCAGGC
>LOJH01067871.1:0-10173 GCA_001685095.1 Ellobius talpinus
TCTAATCTACATGGGAAATAGAAAAAGACAAGATCTCCTGAGCAAATTGGGAGCGTGGGGACCTTGGCAGGAGGGTTGAAGGGGGGAGGGGAGAGGCAGGAAGGGGAGCAGAGAAAAATGTAGCGCTCAATAAAAATCAATTAAAAAAGAAAAAAAAATCTGGGAGCCCTTGGGTATACATGGAGAGTGACGGGCAGCGGAGACTGGCTGGAATATCTGCTGTCGCAGTGCAGAGGGAAGTGAACTTTTCTCCAAAGCGTGAGAGTGGGTTGCCCAGAGCACTCACAATGTGAGACAGAAGGGTGACAGAGACTCTCCTCTGCCTTTTCACTGCAAGGTATCCAGGAAATGTAAGAAAATGGATGAGATGGGGATGGGATCTGGTAATGGTGCAGCTGTCTCCCGCCATGTCTCCCAGGCATTCCTCCCTTCTAACACTGCACCATGGCCCAGTACTGCACCAGGATATATACCATAGCACACCTTCATACCGTGACATTCTACCATACTATGCCATAAAATATTACCATGCTATGCCATGCCATCATGCTGTTTCATCTTAAATCTGCAACATATCACCATCCTGTAATATACCAACCCACCATGCCAGGGCACCATGCTATGAAATACCACCATGCTATGCCATAACACCTTGCCATGTTATACCATCATACCACACTGTGACACCACCACACTACTGTCGTGTCATGTCATATCAGCATGCATAACATAACACCATATTATTCCATACTACTCGGTTTACCCCATATCACCAAGTCATGACATACTTGCTCTGCTGTGCCATCTCATCTTTGTGCCGGAGCACACCCACACCTGTCTCTGGCGAGCTCTTGCTACTGGCTGGAGGTTCTGTTTTTTCTGTGAAGATACCTGCCTATGACTCATTCAGGAAGACTCAGCCATCCTTCCTTTCTGTTCATATTTCAAAAAAGAACATCTCTTCATCACGATCTTTATGGCAGAGTTATTGCTGTCCCTCTTGTTAGACCAAAATGTCACTGGGAGAGAGAACCATATTTATTTACCTACATTGCTAATACCATGTTAGACATATCACAGATGGTTAAAAATAACTGTTCAACTAAATTCTATTTAATGAGATAGTAGAAAGAGCATTGGATTTGGATTCAGGAGCCCCAAGTCTAAACCCTACAACCAAGCAACAAATGATCTAACTTCTCTTCTCCATTTAGGGATAAGGGATGACAATATTTTATAAGTTTGTCCCAGAAGACCCCATTACATCTCTGGAGCACAATGGGTGCCCTCCTGCCCAGCATTCTTACTCACCCATAATTACTCACTCAGGGTCCACAGCGTTTGTAGAGGGACAACAAAGAACAGATCTGCCAGCGTTTGTAGAGGGACAACAAAGAACAGATCTGCCGCTGTTTGTGAGTGTGCTAGACATCACCAAGTGCAATTTAAATGGACACATTGAGTTCAGGGAGCAGAAGCACCGTGGGGTTGAACGTCAGTCAACTGCTAGAATATTCCAGAAGGATGAGGACTGGTCATCAGGGAGCTGGCAAGAGTCACATAGAACTCCGAGAAGATGGAGAAAGTCTCCCATTGTCTGACGCCATTGGAACTCTATTGGGACCACCGTGGGATCTGAGGACCCACAATCCTGCCTGATTTCATTTCTGCTCCCTGGGGTTGTAGGTTTTTTTCTGTTTATCCCTGCCTGGGTCCTGCCAGCCCAGTGTCTGTATAGAGTAGAAATCCCTTTATTTTAGAAAATCCAGGAAGATCTCATCCTCAATGTGAGTTCACTTTTCATCAAATCTTTGATTTCTTTGGGCATCAGGGTGGATGGTGATAAGTCAACCAGGAACAATAATATCAAAAGGATACAAAAATCAAGACAAACATGGTGCTTTTGGTTCTTCATCTACCAGATCCCCACAGGTATAAGCAAGAGAGATGAGGGAACCTGATTTAAAAAAAAAAGTCTGGAAAACTACAGAGCTGATACCACAGTTTCTTCTTTTCTTTGTAAAAAAAAAATGCCAATAGGAAAGGGATCTAGAGTAAGCATGACCAAGTCTTGAATGAAGTACTGTTTATCAACAGCCCTGCTGGGACATTGGCACATTTGGACTTCTTGAGCTTCTGGGCTCAATTTTGTCAATATGTTGTACTCCCCAACAATATGAAGTTCTTGTTACCATGACAATCACCTCCAACAGCAGGACCCTTGTGATTCACTGTTACAAAGAAGCTCCCAAGTAGAACAAAGGCCACAGCTGCTACAGAGGATGCTCAGTGGAGTGAGTGCACCAGTATCAGCCAGAGCATGTCAGGAAAGGAGGATGAACAAGATGCTCAAGCATCCCGACCTCTTCATTATTCCCCCTCCTGCCTAGAACGCCTTCCATCCTCCATCCTAGCCAACACCAGGTCCATGATAAGCATCTCCTCAGTGAGAAGCCTTCCTGGCCCACACTCCCACAGTACACAGTCCTTGGTCCCTGTCGTTCTATAACTTCCCACTAGCAGACACACGACTAGAAAGTTCCAAGAGGACAGGAGCTGTGATCTGATTCGGCATGACCTCCAGAATTCTCTGTCATTCTAACACAAAGCATCTGCCCAGTAAATACTATAAGTGAGCTACACAGCTTACTCTACACACACAAGAAAAGACCAAACAGGTTGATAGCATGATTTAAGTAAAATCTACCCACCAGCATCTCCAAGATATTGATGGTCTGAAGAATGAGAATTTCACTTCTTGTATCTTCTATAACTTCATAGCCTGAGTTTAATCAATAGCCCTCCAACTGAAATAAATTTTGATCAATGTCTAATAAAAGTTATGGGTAGCCTCAGATTAATGAGAAAATAAAATTAACCATATGCTCTGCTGCTTCAATATACATCCTGTCCCTGGTGTAGTCCATTCATCCAATGCTCTAGGCTTTGGAGTGATATGTTGATGTGTTAGGATAGGAAGAATGACTAGATGTAAGGCTGGAAAAAGGATGTAGTAGGAGGAATCCACTTCCTGGACATGTGCCCACTGCTATCTCTTGGGGTAGGATGAGGAAAGCCTGAATAACCTGTTCGTCATCTTTCCTGAGTATCTTAGGGTTTCTACGCCTGTGAAGAGACGCCATGACCACGGCAACTCTTAAAAGGAAAACATTTCATTGGGGTGACTTACAGTTCATTATCATGATGCTAGAGAAGGAGCTGAGAGTGGAGGAAGAGCTGCTACATCTTGATCTTGCAGGCAACAGGAAGTGGCTGAGACACTGCATGTGGCTTGAGCATACTCAAA
Organism: Ellobius talpinus; assembly: GCA_001685095.1. NCBI lineage: Eukaryota > Metazoa > Chordata > Mammalia > Rodentia > Cricetidae > Ellobius > Ellobius talpinus. Next base: position 3,308 of record LOJH01067871.1, read on the forward strand.
GCCCGCCTCCACCTCCATAGAGACACACTTCCTCCAACAAGACCACACCTATTCCAACAAGGCCATATTTCCTAATAGTACTACTCCCTTTGGGGGCCATTTTTTTTAAACCACCACACTGAGCATATCACCTCACTTCTCTGGACCCTGGTTTCTTGCTTGTAGAAGTCAGGAAAATAATTTCTTCTCCTTTCCCATCCACAGAAATATGAACTGGTGGTGGTTCTCTCTGTGTTAGAGAATAAGGACATTTCTAGACTCACAGGGGTTCTTCCCGACTCAATTAAAATACCATTAATTAAAAATACCATTCAATGAACCAGGAGAGGTTTTGCGGAGTTACTATTTTAACATAGGTGGCTCTAAATACAGCCAAACCACCCACTCCTGTTACAAGGCTATTAGGACCAAGCCTACAAAAATAGGCATTGAGAAGACTAGTTAGTATTAACTAGTTAGTGCTATCAAGGACTTAGCACCCTTTCTTCTCTGCACCCTGCCTATTCAATCGCCCAGCTCTTTGGAGGAAACTACACTGGGTCCCAAAGCCTAACAGAGTGATGGGAAAGCAATGGGAAGGATACAGGACTGGTCAAACTACTTTGGAAACGACATCCACTTGTCTAGTCGCCTTTCTACCTGCTCTGCTCTTCAACAGTCAGCTTCTCTGGGATCCTTGCCAACTCTGCATACAGTATTAGCGTAGATCCTAACTCATAGAACCTGGCCTGTGGCGCTCATTGTGTTGTCAGGTGACTGATTCTTAGCATACAAACCTTCTATCCTAGACTCTCAACCTGTATCTCACTTCTGCATTCCTAGGGCTTGGCTCCCAGTTATGTTTACTCTGTGTCTTCATGGTCAATGGTTGCCCAGTTTTCTTCACTACCAGACCCAGTGATCATAAAGGAGATGATTGGCAAGATATTTTCAGATTTAATCATGATCCTAAGGGTAAGATGCCTTTTAAGAGGACATCAACTTTAGTCCACTCATGGAACAAAACTGATGAAACACCAGTGGAACTTGCTTGGGTCTTCCCTGTTTTTAATCTGGTCCTCAAGATTATTGGGCCCAAAGATAGCCTATGTACCCTTTGCTACCTCAACCTGCTTTATAAAGATAAATCATGCTTTATCTTTTTATAACATTTTATTAACTGAATAATAGGTTATACTTTTATTATGAAAAATGAAATACACATAAAAAAGTAGAGAGAATGTAATAAATCTCACACACCCATCACCAAGCTCCAGTCTATGCCCAGTCTTGCTTCACCTGCCCTTGTTGGACTATTCTGAAGCAAATTCCAGGAACCGTGTTGAAAAAAAAATGCTTTTTGATTCATACAAAGTCTAAAAATTAATTTAAATATTAAGAAAGCCCTTTTTAGGGTTATTTCCCAATAAACAGAATTGGGGGAGTATGAAAATCCTTTGAAGTCAAGATATACATTCCTTCAGAGCAAGAACAAGGTATTGTGACCTTGCAAAGACCAGAGCCTGTGGGCTCTCTTTGGTGCAAAGACGCGCTGAGTTAGGAGCAGCCAAATGGACAAACCCACTCCAGGGCCTTTTTCTTCTGCATCAAATACTCTAGCCCACACCCAGATATCTCCACACACCCACTCCCACAAGCAGGCACACAATGGGAGTGACGCCTCTCTACACCCACTCACTCTGCCCCCACTATTTGTTTTCCAAACACTTCAGAGAGAACTGAGAGCCTCCGGCCTGGAAAGCCTGTCCCTCTAAAGTAGAACATTGTTCCACAGAGGCTCGAATCTGCGGCTCCTGGAGGGATCGCCACAGGATGAACGGAAACATACAACCCACATTCACTCTGTATACCGAAGTGCTCCTTTTGGGGTATCAAGTTAAAAATTTGAAGAACCCCACATAACAGTCAGTGTTGTTTACACGGGGAGCTATTAACTCTGTTTATGTACTTAAGATCCCTCAGTGGGGAAACTCCTGCCCACGCAACACTCTGCCTCTCTCTGGTGCCATCCTGTCAATCCCAAAGCACTTAGCATGCAGTGCTTACACCTAGGGAGTGAGAGACACACATCATCATCCACTTTGGTTAGAAGCGGAAGGACAGACCAGAAGGAAACTTAACAGCTTTCTGGGGCCTTTTTCACCCACTGTCTCAGGTCCAGCTACTTCATTTCTGTCTTTTATATGATTCATTTTAATGTACATGCATGTATAGAGCTCTGTGCCTGTGTCGACCACAAGCATGTGCAGGTAGGATGAGGTATGGTACCTGTGAAGACCAGAACACCAGACATGGGTGCTGGGAGCCAAATTCGGACCCTCAGGAGGAGTGGGAAGAGAGTTTCACTGCTGAGCCTTCCCTCCAGCCCCCTTGACTTTACAACACAGTTCTATTATTTATTTATATTAGCTCCATTTTGTAGACACAGGACTCTGTGATTCAGAGGAATTGATTGACTTTTCTGAAAGCTACAGAGCTAGTCAATGTCACAGTGACCAATCCATCCCTTCTACTCCGGAAATTCCCATAATTTTCACATTTGATAAACTTCCCTTATTGTAAGTAGGGACTGCTTCTTTGTTTCCGGGCCACCCAGACCCGAATAATCACACAGAAACTCTATTAATTACAACACCATTTGGCTAATAGCTTAGGCATATTCCTAACTAGCTCTTACGTCTTAAATTAACACATTTCTATTAATCTGTATATCACCACAAGGCTGTGGCTTACCAGTAAAGGTTCTGGACATCTGTCTCTTTTGACAGCTACATGGTGTCTCTTTTACTCTGCCTACTCTCTATATATGTCTCTTCCAGCCTGGCTATATTCTGCCCTGCTATAGGCTGAAGCAGCTTCTTTATTAACCAATGGTAATAAAATATATTCACAGCATACAGAGGTGATGTAGGAGGTTCTTCTGTCTATGTGTTGCTTTCATAGGTTGAATAAAGAAACTGCCTTGGCCTTTTGATAGGGCAGCACTTAGGTAGGCAGGGAAGACAGAACAGAATGCTGGGAAGAAGGGCAGTGTGGCAGACACCATGAAGCTCTTGTCTGAGACTGACGCTGGTTAGAATCTTTCCTGGTAAGCCATGACCTTGTGGTGTTACACAGATTGGTGGAAATGGGTTAGATCAGGATGTGAGAGTTGGCCNGTTGAATAAAGAAACTGCCTTGGCCTTTTGATAGGGCAGCACTTAGGTAGGCAGGGAAGACAGAACAGAATGCTGGGAAGAAGGGCAGTGTGGCAGACACCATGAAGCTCTTGTCTGAGACTGACGCTGGTTAGAATCTTTCCTGGTAAGCCATGACCTTGTGGTGTTACACAGATTGGTGGAAATGGGTTAGATCAGGATGTGAGAGTTGGCCAAGAAGAAGCTAGATATAATGGGCCAGGCAGTGATTTAATTAATGCAATTTCTGTGTGGTTATTTCGGGGGTTAAGCTAGCCAGGTAGAGGGACGCAGCCCGCTCCTCCTACAATATAGAGGGGAATCCCACATTATTCTATTTAAATATTTTCTTAAATCTTTATTTTAAAATAATCTCAATCTTATTGTAAAAACACAAAAGTAGAACAAAGTATTCCCATGCACCATATACCCAACTTCTCCAAAGTTTGTGTCTCCTGTGAACATAAGACAATAATCAACATCAAGAATTTAACTTTGCCAGGCAGTGGTGGCACACACTCTGGAGGCAGAGACAAGTTGATCTCTGTGAGTTAAAGGCCAACCTGGTCTACAGAGTGAGTTCCAGGATGGCCAGAGCTACACAGAGAAACCCTGTCTTAAAAAAAAACAAGATTCATTAATTAATTAAAAATAAAATAAAAAACAATTGAACCTTGATATAAGGCTACTGTTGAACCTGAATGCTTTATTTTAATTTTACTAGCCACCTCTACTGAATCCAAACAAGAGAGCATATTGTATTTCATTCTCACATTTCTTTAGAGTCTACTAGCCAGCACTCAGGAGGCAAAGGCAGATGGATCTCTGTGAGTTCGAAGCCAGCCTGGTCTACATATATTCTGTTAGTCTAGGACAATTCCCCTGTCCTTCTTCATCTTTAATGACCTTGACACTTTGGTAAAGTACAAGCCAGCTATTTTTTTGAATATTATTTAATTTAGACCTTCTTAAATATTCAAAAAGTTTTAGAAAGCCCCTAAATGGGGATAGCTCTACCTACCACCTCCCACATCTTGGGGAACATTGTGACAGTGAGGACAGAAAGACTGTGAGAGCCAGCAGACAAGGAGGGCTGTGGAATGCTGTCTTCTGGACATGGCACAGCCATTACACTCATGAACTCACAGTGTGGCTAACCTGTACAAGACCTGCACAAATCAAATCAGTCAAAATTCTACCGTGGATTGGAGAGGAGTTCACAAGGTTTCACCCTCGCTGATTAGCCATTGGTAGCTGATGGCTAATGGGGGAGATCATTTGTCTTTGAAGGTGTGGTCTCTAGTAGGTTGCCCATCTTCCAATGAATGACTCCCATACCCACGAATATATGGGCAACACCAATTGGACTTAGTGAATTAGTTAAGACAATGAAAGACAACATGAAGTTGGGAGTGAGATGTGGAGGAACATGGGGAGAGTTGAAGAAGTTGGGACAAGGTAGATGGGACCAAACTACACCATAAACACATGTGAAATTTTCAAATAAGAAACAGAAAATATGTGAATGTTCTATCTGCACATGCACCTTTATGTTGGGAGAGGGCATCAGATCCCACTAGAGATGGTTGTGAGGCACCATGTGGTTGCTGGGAACTGAACTCAAGCCTCTGGAATAGCAGCCAGTGCTTTTAACCACTGAGCCTCTGGAAGGGCAGCCAGTGCTTTTAACCACTGAGCCATCTCCCCATCTCCAAGTAATGAGTTGTTGTTTTTTTTAAAGAAATGAGCTGGTGCTGATAAAAAAGTTTCATGCACCCGCAAATGATCATAACCATATTCTGAGCTCACACTGGGCATATTTATTAACAAGAGCTTATTCTACATTGAAGGACAATTTTTGGTTTTGTTCACCGTGATGCTTCCTTATAGATTTGAAAAATGTTTTGTATATCTAAGGTAATTTTTATTTAGCTGACAAGTGTTGCTGGGGTAAGTTAGTTTTCACATACCCATACATACATATGTGCCTCTTCCTGAAGTCATCAGCCCACAGTCACACCAGGTCCAAGGAAGAAATTCTTCAGGAAATTCTTGCAGGAAATGATGGAGACTGGTAAGGTCGGATAACAACATTTGGAGACTCTTTATTGTGTGCTTGTAATGTTATTGTATTCTGGTATGACACATTCTGCTGAGAGTTTTTGCACACAGCGATGCCCTGTTATTATCTTTCTTATGCTACAGTGGAGGAAATTAAGATTCGGAGTGTGACTCAACCAATGTCACACACTGGCACAGCGGCATTGGGACTGATGATTCTGGTTCTGAAAGCTTCTCGGTCTAGCTTTTCAGTTCTTTGTCTAAGGTCAAGTTGATAGTCTTATGATCTTATCCACCATGCTAATTCTGTCAAAAGCACATTTGACTCTGTGTTCCCATTGAACTTGTTGGTGAAGCAGCTTCCATTTCTTGTGTCCTAAATTCTTTCCCCAACTTGATCTTTAGTGCTCATTCCTGAAGCTGCTTTTCCTCTCTCCTAGTCTTCTTTCCCCTCCCACAGCCCTCCTCATGCTGGGAATCAATTCCAGGGACCTGCCCATGCTAGGCAAGTACTGTGCATCCCTCTTTCATAAAGCCAGTTCTCTTTCGGTGGAAGGAGAAACTGGCTTTCTACCAGCCTTGGGTATCACTCTTCCTCCCTCTAATGCAGTAGCTCTCCACAGGTGGGCTTAACATCAGATATCCTGCAGATCATATATTTACATTACAATTCATAAACAGTAGCAAAATTTCAGTTATGAAGTAGCGAAATAATTTTATGGTTGGGGTCACTGCAACATAAGGAACTGTATTAAAGGGTCTCAGCATCAGCACGGTTGAGAGCCGCTCTGACAAAAAAAAGACAGCAGAGCTAGGAGCCTGAGTGTCCTCAAGTTCAGTCTGCTTTCATAACGGAGGAAATGACACTAACTACTAGCATTTCTGGAGTGTATAGTGAGGGGCAGGCTGTGTTCTCAATATTTGCCACAGAGAGTAGCATTCAACATTCACATCTACCAAGACAAGCATGATTAAGGGGGAAGCTTCTAGAACTCGCTCAACTCTGAGCATCTTCTCTTTAGGCATCCGGGGCCTTGCTATTAGACAGAACCATGTTTCAAGATACAGCAGCAAGTTGTAGAAGAAATCAATGTGTCTTGCTGAGCTGACACACTTAATGAATTGTGAGGCATGGGTCTGTTTAGTGTCTGTGGCTCTGACTTGGGATTTCTGGACCAAGGGAAGCTCCTGGTTTGACAGTATTCAAACACTCTCTGAACACAGCTGTCTTAGTCAGGGTGTCTATTTCCTGTGACAAAATACCAGGACCAAAACAACTTGGGGAGGGATTTATTCAGCTTACAGTTCTACAGCACTGTTCATCATCAATGGAAGTCAGGACAAGAACTTAGACAGGGCAGGAACCTGGAGGCAGGAGCTGATGCAGAGGCCATGGAGGGTGCTGCTTACTAACTTGGTCCTCATGACTTGCTCAGCCTGATTTCTTACAGAACCCAGGACTGCCATTTCAGGGATGGAATCACCCACCATGGGCAGAGCCCTCCTGCATTGATCACTAATTAAAAATATGCCCTACAGGCTTGTCTACAGCCTGATCTAATGGCGGCATTATCTTTTTTAAATTTTTTTATTACTTTATAAATAATACCAATCAAAATTTCCACTTCC
>LOJH01067873.1:0-10173 GCA_001685095.1 Ellobius talpinus
CAGCAAGTGTTTGGTTGTTGCCAGAGTGATGTCACAGAGCTTATTATCAGATAAAAACTAATTGTATTATATAAATAATATTTATAAATCATATTGGTAAAGTTTCCTAAACCATTGAAAACAATAGTAGCTTGTAAAGATTAATTGACTCCTTCAAATTCTGTCTTTCCATAACACATGAAAGCTATGTATATGTTTCAACAGTAAGTATACTAATTTGTTTGTAAATTATTACTTAAATGTCATTAAGTTATGCTCCATGATTGTCAGAATAATCAAATGGTGCAAATCCTGATGATACTCGGAGATAAATTTATTCACAAAATATTTTCAGTATGCTCTTGTTTTCAGGTTGAAATGTTGATACATATTAAAATAAAAATGAATTTTCTCATTCTTTCCTATTATTTCATCTTCATTTCCTTTTAATACAACTGTAGTTCATTAATTGTTTGTGGCTCATTTATAATTCAATTCATGCTAATATGTGAAGGCAGTAATCTCACAGTAATTATTATTAGTATTTTTATCAGTATCTGCCTCACTAATAGAGAACTTTTACTGAATCAGTAAAATTCAGATAACATCAATCAGAATTAATATTATTCAGATAGATTTGATAGTGAAAACAGCAGAAAAATAGAGCCTGTATAAATAATTCATAAGGCAGTATTCACGAAAGGTATAATAAAACAGATCGCTAAAACAAATTGTTTCATTTGTTTTTAGTTTTCTTTCCAATGTGAAGTAAATAGTCCATAGAATATGTTATTTGCCAACTCTCATAGAAATTGTCATCAAAATATGGTATCTGAGGACTTAAGCTAGGAAACATTTTAATAAATTATTTCATTGTTTTCCTCTTGGAAATACAATGCTGTAGTCAAAATCAATGGTTCTCTTCATTGTATCTATTAGCAGAATACTTTGAGCTGCCATAAGTTTATCTTCAGCAGTAAGATCTGTGCCTATCTCACTTTCTTCTCTTTGAGCTGAATCCCCCATCTGTCCATAGATCCCCCACATGCCTGAAGCACAGCCTAAAATGGATTGAGTATAAATCAGATAGGAGAGACAGAAAGTACTATGAACTTTTAAAGTTTCTTCACAACAAAAATGAGACACATTTCAAATTGAAAACTTCTGTAAGATAAGACAAAGCCCATAGTGCTCTTTTATTGATGTACTATGTAATGCAGCTTTTATACTCTCATGTCTCCTGTAATAGAAAATATGACCTGGAGCTACACATAACACCAGCATTTGGAACCATTACAGGCCTTTGTAAAGTGTATTATGCCTCAGTGATACATTCAGAGAAATCCACAATCATATAAATCTAACTACTGCCCTCAAACTACACCCTGGGGTGAGATTCCAAGTTCTCAGAATATGAATGTTTCTTAGCAGGTTAAAATTTCAGAACCATTGGCTGTTCCTCAAACGAATGCTTGACCTCTCCCCAAACAGAAACTAGAAAGTATAGCAGAATAGCATAAAGACGGAATTGTTAATTCCATAATAAATACACATTACTAAGATTAAAGAATATTAACCATTCAAGTGTAAGAACACATACAATGATTATAAGATTCCTGTATACACAGTCTTTTATCATTTTTTCCTATTGTCTAAGCTCTTTTCAAAGTACTGTTTCTTTCTTTACAGTGAGTTCAATTCAATGGCCACTAGCATACTTTCTGTCATATTCATTTGTTTCACCATTTGCTACAAGGTAACTCTTTAACAAACATCAACTGATAATTGAAAATTCAGACAAACTAAATGCTATCTGCTTTTGTTCCATTTCCCCATTGCTTTTAAAGTGCAGGCTGACTATTTGAAAAATTTTGGACTTTGTGTTCCTCCTGTGCTACTCACTATGGGAGGCTATAAATAAAAGCCCAACAGAAAGTTTCCCACATATGTTTATTTAAAAGCCATCTGCATCTTTTTAGTTTCGTTTTTAAAGGTCTCTGTGTATGTCTGTCAATGTGCACATGTGTTTTGTGCTTTTTTTTGGAGCATTTGTGCGTCCCGAGGTGTTTGCCTATATATATGAGTGGAGATCTGAGGATACCAAGGATCCTCCTCCAGAGCTCTGTTGTGCCATTGATCAAGGTCTTCTTCCTGAACCTATGGTTCAAGTCTCAGGTATCATCCAGGCTAGAAGCCTCAGCAATCTTCCTCTCTCTATTCTCATGGGAGCTGTGGCCACAGGATTGTGGGGAACAGTGACTGGGTGTAGGGATCTATTCTCAATTTTTGGTGATGTCAAAGAAGTGCTTTTGAAGCCTGGTTCATCTCTCCAGGCATGCTTTAGTTCAGTCAAAAGATAATCTCTAAAATAGTATTATATCTGGAACATATTTTCTTCTATTGTATATCATTCTTGTTTTCCTCTTCTAGGGGAAATGTAAATAGCATATATCCAGATAAAAAGTAATACTTTGAAGAGCATAGATTATAAAGGTACATTTTAGTACCTGTATAAATAATAAATGGAAACATAAAACCTTTAAGCTTGGAATGCATATTCAAATATGCAATTGTTAAACATTTAATGTATGCTTCCAGTAATCAGACTTTGAGAAATTTTCTAACATAAAATGATGGATGCACCTTTGGAAATTACTTTAATTCTCTATTCGACATATTGCTATCCATCACCCTCAAGACTTGTAAAATCAGCCTTAAAATTTCCAAATCTTTTAATTGTAATTGAGGTGTTACCAGAATTTCTTAATTTCTCAGTCATAAAACTGATAAGGACCAGAATCAGAAGATCTGAAATTTTAACAAACTCTTACCTGAAAACTTTTAATTATGTCAACACTAGGTACACTTCTTTCTAATAAGTGCTGTCTTAATAACTAATCTGATTTCTAGAATACATTAAAAATTGTTTCATTCCCTGAACCACAAATTAATAATCTTCTTGATATTGCTCTCAAACTCCTAACACCTCTTTAAAGAAACATTACAGAACAGAGATGCTCATCAGTGCTACTACTGTCATGTTCCAGAGGCTATTGAGCAGCCTTGTAATATAAATAAATACATATTCAATCTTCTTCAGAAAAAAAAGTTTTCTCTAGAGCAATTTTAGTTGTTCCTTCTTTTGGTTTTGTTTTGTTTTGTTTCTGTTGCTATTATAAACACAAAGATGGGAAGAAAGTTATGGAGGAAAGGGTTTATTTAGCTTACACTTCCAATCCTAGGCTATAATTGAGGGAAGTTTTGTGGGATGGCTCAAGTATCAGCGGAAACAGAAATCATGGAGTAAGGCTGCTTACTAGCTTGCTGTCTAAGCTCTGATTAAATAGCACCATTTTACTACCTAGAGTCTCTGCAGGATGGCATTGCCCATGGTGTACAAGGTTCTCCTATATCAAATAACAATCAAGAATATTCTCCACAGATCTAGACACAGACCAATATGTTGTAGGAAAAATGATTTCTCCTGATAAATTGGGCTGTGTCAAGATGAGATCTGAAGTTTATTAGATTAAACCACTTGTCATTCAAACACACAAATATATAACCTCAAGCCATAGTATTTCCTTTCTTATTTGTCCCTCAGATCCTAGATTAGTATTGTAACATAAATTATAGTACTATTTTAAAATTTCTACAGTCTTCAAGGTTTTTTTGTCAGTGGTTTAAAGTCCATGTTTTCTTTACAAGTCTAGAAATGATGGAATACTACCAAATTAAAAGGAAGTTATATACTTTCTTATTCCAAGAAGCAAGAACAAGGGCAAAGTTATAAACAGATTAAAGCAAAAGCAAAGTCTCACAGGGCAAAAATCTCAATGTTTGATGTCTGAGACTCACTCAGTGTCTTCTGAGCTTCAGAGAGCATTGATAGATCCACTTTCCCCAGCTCTGTTATACACAGCATCTGATTGCCTTTTAGGCTTCCATATATGCTTATTAAGCAATCAGAGTGTCAATTGTAGAAATGTGGCACTTTTACTTATTGTGTAAAATTATTGAGATTTGACAAGGAGTCATACATGTTAAAATAGGTCTTGATTAGACTCATATTTGTGAGCCAGTACCTATATAAATCTAATTTTAATGTACCTTAAATAAATTATTCAAATCATCAAAACTTGAATAAGATTTTTAGCACTTTCTTCCATTTTTTGAAAAACATCCAGGCATTTTACTATTTATAAATAAGTAATGTTATTTAAATACTTCTATTTTACATCCTAACATTTTACTGTTTTTTGATAGCATGAGACATAGTCACTTCAACAAATACTTTGTATTGTTAGACTATATATAGAGGAAGCAGGTATTAAGCAATGTCTCTCTTCCTCATATAGATTGTAAGGCTTGTTTACAGAGTGTGGGTGAGAAGTTACTGGTAGGAGAACCCTGTAAACAGCCAAACTTGACACTCTTTACTTAGCATTCATGATGGCTTTCCCACTGACACATAGGTAGAGGCTCCTTTCATTGGTCCTTTAAACCATTTGTTTTTACCCCCCAAGGTCACCATGCCATGTGCAATTTTGGAAGAATTGTGTACTAGGTTGAGAGAAGTGGCTGAATACTCATGAGAGGTCCAAATGTCCCTGTTTATCCCCTCACTCTATGAGTGAACACATAAAATCAAAAGTTCGGCAGTAATTTTATTTTTCTTATTTGTATATTTACTTATTTATTTGTTTGTATTTATTTATTTATCTTTGAAAGTAGGCGTGGATGAACTCATGAAGGCGGCCGTTCTGTGCCTTGGAAGATCATGTTGTGCAGCACCTCTGTGACAAAGCAAAGCTGAATACAAACTACATAATAAGTTAATGTAGCAAATTAGGATTATGTGTATATATCCTTTACTTTTCACCCTTGTATTGTAAATTTCAAACAAACACCTCCAACCACTGAAACCACAGTGTTCTGACAATACCTTTGAGTCAATAAAAATATACATTTTACCTATGGTTTTGGGATATTATCAAAACGACCTTGATGCCAAGGGATACTCTCAATAAGAAAGAGCATAAAGGGAAGCATACATAGACTCCCAAAATTCTCGCTTTTCTTGATGAATGTCTCATGGTCCTAGAACTTTCAATATTCTAGGAACTCTACTACTGCGAAAACTGCAGTTCCACCCAATGATCTCCCCTGGCCTCATTCCAGATGTGTTACACAATGCCAGCACTCAATCATTTCCATTGTTCTGCTCAATCTTATTTCATACACTCAAAACCAATACCTTGTGTGTGACTCGTACACGTTGCCAAGATCAACTTTCAGCTTGAAATGCAACCTTGGCCCCCTTTGGCCACATTTTCTGTATGCTAATCCTGAGAAAATATTTCTCCGAATATTTCATCCCAGTGACACTGCCTTTTTATTAATCACAGCTGATTCTTCAGCCCCAGCTAACCACAATCACGTATCCCTAAAGTATATCATGTTATTGGACCAGAATGCCCTTGCTTTCCACTGAAAATTAACAAGCTAGGTCCCTATTATCTATATTATCTCTATATAAATATATCTATATAGATATTATCTATATTTCCAAAGGAAACATTAATTGTAAAGATACACCCATACATACATGCGTGCGCACACACACACACATATATGTATATATATTCATACAAGTATACATGCACATATACATAATATATATGTATAGTCTAATAGTGGCTATCAGTGGGTTTGTATTTGGGTGGGTGGGGAGTCAGTATGATCCAGGAAGATGTAGGGGAGGGGAACTCTAATAAGTACACATTGCACATAAAATATATTTTTCAGTTTTGAAAAAAGAGGAAAAAAAAGTAAAGTTTCCTCTTGCTTTTTTTCTTATTGTTTTGTTTTGTATTTCACTTTTTTGTGTTTGTTGTTGTTGTTTGTTTTTTTGAGACAGAGTTTCTCTGTGTAGCAGCACTGACTGTCTCGGAACTAGCTCTTGTAGACCAGGCTGGTGTCGAACTCACAGAGATTTATCTGCTTCTGCCTCTCAAGTGCTGGGATTAAAGGCATGCCCCACCAGCACCTGGAAACTTGCTTTTTTTGTGAAAGAGAGAGAGAGAAAGAGAAAGAGAGAAGACAGAAGACAGTAGACAAAAATGTTTTCTTCCATTTTTGTCTTCTGCCACTAGAAGGTTTAATCCATCATTTTAGGGATGGGGTTTTCACCTTCAACTCATCTAATCAATAAAATCTCTCTTAGGGGATCTATAAGTAGTGTATCTGGATCCAGTTAATCCAGCAGCTGAAATTAACCACCACAGGCTCTTTTCATTCAAACAAACCAGTCCCCAAAGTTACTTACTCAGATGTTAACATTAATCACTTTTAGAGTTAAGTAAATAGACAAAGAGAAATAGTATATGTTTCTGTTGTTCTTGAGATGAGATGCTTCAAAACATATGGGAAAAATGTAAGAGACTTTCAAAATTACTTGATATTTCAATTTTTATTTAACTTGCTATATTTTATAAATAAAATGGATTTAGATGTAAATTTTACATCTGTGATCCTATTCATAGTCACTGAATTTTTATTAAGTAATATTTAAATTATGTATTTGTACTTATAAAAGTGATATAATGAGATTTGACTTTCACATTTTGTCTTTCATTGCTATATAGTTTAAATATCAATATTAGAGATTGCAAAAGAAGCAGGACTTTCTATGTAAGAAAGTCATAATTGTATAAGGTCAAATATACAAAAAAGCAATTTCTTCTTGAATAACCAGAAGTATATTGCATACCATAATATCTGTTCTTTTACTTGAGAAGAATAAAGTTCAGCTCCTATTTCGATGCAATAAAAAATATTTTATATTATTTTTCTATAGTCTTAGTTATGTATAATAGGGAAATAGAGAGTACTTATATGTAACACATGTAAAAGGATGTAAGACTATATATGCATATATATGTATATGTACATAGAAGACAAAAAGTACATTATATATGTACATATATAAACTTTACATACATGGTTTAAGATTCCCCACATTCAAGCTAAACATCATATCAAACACTTCCCAGTGTTCGGTGGGTCCTTTCGTACTGAAAACACCTAAGTAATCACTTTCAGTAACTTTCAAGTATCCAATTTTAAATTTAATATTAAACGTGTTTATCTGAAATACAATTTTTCTATCTCTGCTCTCTCCCTGCCCATACATTACTTGGTATAATGTTTTGCTGCTGTGCTTACTCAGTGTATTCCCTAATCAGTTTCTTCTTTTCCCTCTCTATTTAAAGGGAGTGTTTTTGGGGTTTTTTTTAGCACCTAAGTTCTGGAGCATGCAAAACACCATAAGTACATGGCATTCTTTGCCCTTGGAAAAGTGGAAAGGTTTAAGAAGATGAATCTTGGATAAAAATATATTCAAAATTCTAAACATTCTTTACTATAAATCTTTCAGAGTAATACATTGCATTCTAATTTACTTCTCTTGCAGAAGTGAAACTCATAAAAGTTCCTATAAACAACTCTTGAGGGCGATTTCAGGTTCCTCAGAAACTGACATAAATGTCCTTATAGTCCAATATATAAGAAAGACTTGCAGTAATGATATTTACTACTTTTAATTATGTAGAAAATAAAGAAGCATAGTGTGTTCCTTTAAATCAAGATTCAGAGCCATCTAGTGTTATATTTGAAAAAACATTTAGAGTTTTGCTCCTGCTATTTGTTAAATCTGTTTCCTTGAGACAAGCAGAAAAATATGAAATCAAGCTTGGTGGTTTACACCTATAATCTGATTACTTGATAAAACCATGGGACCAACTTGGATTATATATTAAGACTTTTTCTCAATCTCAAACAAATACATAAATAACTGCTTTCCCCCAAAGATTTCTGAGTATGTTTGGTTGTTTGTAATGTAAACTACAAAGATGTGAATAAGAAGTCTGAACAGTGTTTAAATTTTTAACCATTTGTCATAAAAAAACACACAAATCATCATTCTTCTGAATTGAGGATTATCTTGCCAGGATTTTCTCCATAGAGCATAATCTGAAACAACACCCAGTGCCTTTTAAAAAGATCTGTGATTTCTATCACCCATACTGTTTGTGACTATTCTACATAGATTTTATTTACCCCAACACTTTTCTATTCCCATTAGTTTATCTGATTCAAGTAATTTTCAAAATTATTTTTAGGAATATGTGAGGAATTTAAAACAACAACAACAATTATAATAATAATAATATAAACAGTGCTTTATCAGTTTTTATCTCCACTAAGTGATAGGATTAATGTTAACAAATTATTGTTGTCTCAGACACAATCCATATAATATTGACCTACACATGACTCTAATGATGAAACACATCCTTTAATATTCTTGCTCTAGCTGATATCACATGATACACTGCATATTCCTTCAAACTCACATTCTCAAAAAGAAATGCAAGTCTGTACTCTGAGCCTCGGATAATGAATCTATATCCATGTAACAAAAATACCTAATAGTAGGTTGGACTCTAACACTGTAGTACCATAAACTCTTCACAGTCAAAGGTCAATTTTTCATTACAAATATGAATGTCTAGTTAATTCTGCCAGCTCTACTCATTGGAGCATCCTATTAACACTCAATAAGTCAACAGTACTTTCCCCAATACACTCTTGTAAAACTTTTTTCTAATAGCTCAGTTTCCTCTTTAAAAATGTGAAAGCATACTGTGTCCCAAATATATAACATTCCCCCCATAATTTTAGAATATTCCTGGATGTTTGTAATATATTCTTCTTTTACCAGAGGGAAAAAAGTTTTGTTTAAGTAGTATGTATTTTAATACTTTTGTTATCCTGAACCAAAAAGTGAGCAATTATATATTTTTCTCATTGAAAAGTTCAGATAAATAACATAATTTGAATATTTATATATTCTTAGTAAATTGAAGTTAATTTTAAATATCTACACTATAGGAGTGTTTAAAAACAAACTTCAAATGTAGGACAATTTTAATACACATGAGTAAAGAGTACAATAACAACAATTTACTCCTTTTTTATAATTTGTGCTTTAGTATAAAATGACTTAAATATATTATAATAAATTATAGGTACTTCCAAGCATTTGAGTAATATATAAGGTAAATAGAAAAAAATAGTTATTCTATAGTATATCTACATGTCCATCTATCTATCAAGTGCTTCGCTGTACTTCCAAGTTCACCTAGAATATTTTAACGTCTTCCCTTTGTCATTAGACAGTGTGATAGTTTGTGGCTCAAAGCATAGAATTAAGCATGCTTTAGAGTCTGAATCCCAAGGACCAACAGTTATACAACCTAGCCATAAATATCAGAAGATGAAGACCTTTTTTTCTCTGGAAGAGAGGAGGCAAGAATAGATCAATTATTCACTTATTGTGATATCCTAAGAGCTTACATTTGAATTATATCTACCTATGTGGAGATTGCACAATATTCAGTCTACATACTAAATACATTTTCCTCTAGAGTCACCTTCAAAGTCATATCAAGAAATTGTTTGTCAATAATATGAAATATCTCTTAATTTTGTCACCAAAATTATTTGGCACCAAAATTAACATTTGTACCCATCAACCATAGAACAAACTACAACAAAATATAATTTTTGCAAATAACCCAACAATGAGTTAAAATGAATTATCATCATCATAGAGTTGAATACAATTTAGAATGAATATATATATGCTTAGGACCTGAAGAGTTTATTATATTGTAGATTGAGAAGCTTAGCAGGCATGTGGACTACTTCTGGAGTGGTAATAACTTCCTTCTGTAACCTGAGCACTATATGTGTATGTCTTTCATTTTGTAAAAATACACTATGTTGTAAACATGTGCGTTTGAGCTTATGTTTTAAAATTTGACAAACCATTTAAAAACACTCTAAAATCCCTCTATCATCTAAAAATGAACTGAAGAAAAAAGCACACAAAAGGAGATGCATGGTACAATTTAAAGTATTCCAGAAATAGCAAATTTATGTAAATGGACTAACACACATTTAAAATTTGAAGTGTTAATCCAAGCAACATTATTAAAGATATATTTAAGGATTGAAAATAAAGTATGTAGTACAAGAAACTTATGAAAAAAATCTAAATAATATTGGCAATGTACACTAATCCATTGCTGGTGGGAATGCAAACTTGCGCAACCCCTTTGGAAATCA